>VTPC01091311.1:28171-136617 GCA_011009095.1 Ignelater luminosus
ATAGACACGCAGATAAACACAGAAACATTCAGTAATGACTCCTTTCGGAGTTCGTTGAAAATGTAGCATGTGAACCGTTACTACCTACAAGAAGTAATTAACTTCAGCAAAATGAGCAAGACACTTTGCACCTAGAACAAAATGTAAGCTTAGCTAAGCTTTGGCTTGCAAAATTAAAAGCAAAATAGTCACAGGCATCGTTTGCTTGGAAAGTTCCGAAAGGGTAACAAATGTTTCAGGAAAATCTCACGTAACTTTTGAGCGGCACATTCACATTCAGAACATTTTTGTCTTGCCAATGAAATTCAACCAGAAACCGATGCAATCAATACTATCCTTTCTAGTCAGTAGCCTAAGTTCCGAAGGTAGTTCAGTTATTAGAGAAAGGAACTTGACATTAAAACCTATCTAACAGGTTTTTGTGGGAGATTGTTAAGTTTTGTATGTAGATTAAGAATTGAAAGAATTTACACCTTTCTCAAAAAAAAGACTCCAAAGTCCAAAAAGGTTATGCAAAAGTCGCTTGGTAAGTTTTGGCGGGAAACACTGATGCTGAAAATTTCCGCGGACACTACTGCAGAAAAAGTTTAATAACTTTCGATACAATTATCATATGGAAATAAAAAGAAAACTATCTTAAAGAGGAACAGTTCATGTATTGATATGCGTTATGCGTTTTATATTTGCTTGTCTTAATCATAACATAAAATTGTATGACAAATTCCTATTATTTATTTTTGGTTAAAATAAAAAAAAGGATTATTTAGTAGGATAGTCATGCCACAGGAATATGAAAGATTTGCAAACCGCAAAAAACGTCGGCACTAAAACTACGACAAAAATAGATACAAAAATATTTGCTGTGAAAGGTCTTACCAAAGAGATCCATTTTCTCTCAAGATTATTCACTCCAGTTTTGAAAATCAGAAATGCTCACCCTTACTCTTCTTCAAATGGGAAAGGCAGATCTTGCAAAAAAGCTGGAGACTTTTGCTGAAATCAAATAAACAGAATCATCCGAGGGCATTAAGTATTTTCAGAGAGTGTTACGACCTGAACTTAAAACCGCACATTTTCAAACGCTCAGTGAGTAGATCTAGTGTCGCATCTTTACTGTGCTGAAAGCTAAATATAGCACGTAAAGAACATGGATGTGAATTTTGTCGGCAGGTTTTTCCCAAAGACAGAACAATAGTCTACTTTTCCGATACTTGACAAATTGCTTACTATCAAAACTTTCAATTGCAAAGGTAGTCAATATCAAGGGTAATAAAATTGCTTCTTATGAAACCATGGACCCCCCACTTAATGGAAGACATTGGATACTAGAAAAATTCAACAGAAACTTTGGCTTCTTACAGGAGCAGACAGCAAACGCCTTTATCTTACGTTGAGGCTCATCTGATGCTTCGAGTTTTGGTGAAGATTGGAGCTTCCACTCTTTACGTGGCGATACCACATATTAAATTTTATTGGCAAGAAAAGTACGTTCAAAACGTGTATCCAAGAAAACGGTAAAGGTGCTGACCGTTTCACAGCTATGATGTACGATCCAAAGAGAGAAGATACCTAATTGATGATTTCATCCACCAAGAATAGTTTAGTCCAGTTGCTGCCTCCAACATTGCCTGCGCTGCAGGTATCCTATCAGGTCGGCATCTTGTGAGGCAGAGCTTTAAGTAGCCACTTGCGTTAACGCCTTTTTGGTTTGGAAGCTTCCCAGTAGAAGCCAATGTGGCGAAAAGGCTTAGAAAGTGCTCCCCATTCTGAAAAAGGACCAGTTATAAAACGATAAGATCAGGGGTCAGTGTCAAAGTAGTTTTATTTTTATTTAAATTCACGCCTCATATGTATTTTGGGTATTCTTATCTTTCACTCGAGTTCTAGCAAACTGAATTGAAAGGATTAGAGTACTTTCCGTCTAGTTCAGACATAGTATTCTGTTATCATTATTACTACTTACGTAATCTTAATAGAAGTTTAAGGTCTCGTATCAATAAAATGATTTTAATCTGGTGGTTGTAAAGTTTATTCAAACGCAAACAAAAGATTTCTTTTGAGAAACTAAAAATATTTTTATTACTAGCTATTACTCCACATTTCTTTCTAGGACACTAACACACTATTATTTACAATTTGACGTCTCTTTCAAAATGCTGTTTGAAGCATTCAGTTCACTGCTTCGGTAATTACGTTACCCTATGCTTTGACTACAGCTAAGAGTATAAGTACGCTGACCTTTCGTTTCTTTTCTATTAGATATTTCTTTGTTTTGATACCAAGAAGATTGATAGACATGAAAATACGTTCATGTAGATTAAAATAATTCGCAAGTAGTTTATTAAACTGCTCCTGAAAGAAAAAAGATCTTGTAGAACAAAAAAATTATTTCGTTATTCGGAAAGAAATTTAAAAGCTTTAAATAATTTCTGTGACAATCTTTCCTGATTTTCTTTTCCTGTCTGAATTTGCTACTATTTAAATTTATTTCCATTATTAGCTTCATGGTAAATTTGATATATGAACGTTAAATTTCATTCAACTCTCAAGGCACGTCCCAAATGAGATAAGGTAATTCTCTTTTAGCCATGTAATTCCTGCACCCCTTTAAGATATTTTCCTAGCGTTACTTAACCAACGCGAACATGAATATATATTTCACATGTCACCATGAGATTCATACATAGTTAAACAACTCCACCTTCACCAAATGCATAGACTTAAATGATACTAGCGCGAGGTTTTGCTAAAATATTAAAGTGGCAAAACTACAAGTTGGGTTAAGTGGTATGTTAACACCTGCGGTCCGTTTAGTGATTTATTAAGAGGTCTTAACGCTGTGTTTCTTAGTTCTGTTGACAAAGGGAATGATCTACGAGATAAGTCGGAACAACCGGGGAATCGTGAATCAACACTTATGTTTTAGTACGGGCAGCAATATTACTGCAAAAAGCTGAAGTGGGACAAGAATATTTTGATTTACTACTGGAACATTATTTTACAGGACTCTATAAAAGTAGTATACGTGCGATCTATTTATTTGAACGTTTATCCGTGATATCTTCTCAAATCGAATTCTCCTAGGAGTAAAACGCACAATTTTGACGAAAATAACAAAACAAATAATCCCAGAAAAATTCTTGTTTACTGGACATCAGGGATGAAACAAATCCATTCACATTTAAGCTGGTTTACTAAAGGGATAAACACTGATAAAACTAAAATCAGAGGGTGGAAACAAGCAGGGTACACCAATGTAGTAGGCAGCGGGAAACTACCAAAGTCGGATCAGATTAGGCAGGAAGGAACATTACATTACATCATCTATTCGATTGCAACTTCGTTACATAGAACATATCATCAAAGATCCGTTGAAGCGTTCACGAGGGTGAAACAATGTCTCCCCTAATGTCTTTACTTCCAGAAATGATAAAACACAGCTAGACAGGAACTGACATTGTCTAAGCTCAACTTCAATAATCTGCACTGGACTGAGAATGCTGCGGACGCCTGCAGCGCAACCAAGCGGACATGCTGATATTATATATACGGCTCGCGATGGTCATTTTGTATTATTACTATTATTACTAGGAAATTAGCGTGTAGTTGAAATGCTTTCATGAGTAAATTGTTTAATATTACCAAACATCTTCAATAGAATATCATCTAATAATGCAAAATGACTGAATGTATATACGGTATACCTACACCTGCTTGGTTCAATTAATTGAAATGTAAGCAGAATTGAGTAAGACCGTTCATTACATATTCAGAGCTTCCCAGAGCTTTAATTCAATAGAATTTAATACATCTCTGCAATAAAGATATGTTTATTTGAATATCAAATTATCATCATCAACACTAAGGAAATGCAAGTAAATTTCACACGCCAAAAATTATGAACGTAAGATACAATTTCCTCATTTTTGGCATTTCGTGTACTTAACAAATTCAGCATTGAATTTTAATAATGTGTCTAAAAAGGAAGATCTCGACTAAAATCAGTAATGTATAAATTTGTATATTGTTTATTTAAGATATTTTCAACGATTGCATTTATTGGCAAGCTTTATTGCCGTTCATCTTTAGTCGCCCAATCACCTACAGGAAACCAGTTTTGTGGTTTCTTGCAATTTTAATAACCTCGTTATGTATTATAAGCATAACTGTAAAGTAATTAGAGTTCTAGGTCTTCTTTCCGAAATTTTAAATTCAACGGTTTAATGTTTTCATAACTTTAGATCAGCAGAATTTAACCTCTAGGGCCGAAAGTCTAGTTGGTAAGCGGAGTGTCAAAATCGATTTCCCAATCCAGAATTTACAGTTATCATTTCCAACCTCACAGGAGCAGATAAGCAAAGCTTATCGACTGTTACTGATATATGTAATTACTGCTTTCTACTTAGTTTTGTAAACTAAGTGAGTTACTTTGTTTTACAAAAGTGAGCAAAACATTGAGTTTTTTTCCCATATCGGAAGAGATATTAGAAAATATGGCATTTAATATTTTCTACAAATTGTATTGAAATATGTAAACTACTATTAAAATTATTGCAAACATTACCTTACCAGAAAACAAAGTTAAGATTTTTGATGGGTGCAATCAAATACTACTGGAAGATATAAACGGGCAATAAAATTAAGAAATTTGCTCACTGTCAATAAAAAATGTTAAAAACTATTGTGATATAATTTTTTCTAATTTTGCCTTGCAGATGCCAAATGTAGTGAAGTAAAATATGACATACGTAATCATTTGAGTTCAGAACCTGATAATTGTTTAACTGTTTGTGTCCTTTCGAGCAGTTTAGGCGCCAGATTATTTCTGCTGTATAGTAATAATTGTCTAAAGTCTATTAGGTTACTATCATCACCGTTGCTACAATCAGTAGCACTATTTCTGCCCTGGAATAGCGGAGACCATTAGAAAATAATAAATCTGTAGTCGTGGTTGACGCGACGCTTTTGAAGCAACAGAGGAGACTGAAGGGTGAACTGTCATCTCTGTTTTGAAAAGTTGCAAAATGGAAAGTTCTGAGCAAACCAAGGTGTTTCTGATAAGATAGAAAAACTATAGGGGCAATAGTTGATAATCATCAGTTGCAAATCTATGATAAAAAAAAACTAGAAATGTCGTCTACAGAAAGAACAACTTGACATCATTGAATGCAGGTAGTTCGCGTTATATAGTTATTTAAAAACAAATTGAGTTTGCTGGCGATGTTTTCCAGATTTAGAGACAGAGCAGCGAATTCAAGAAGATTGTAAACGGATGCTTTACTTTATTTTCGTGTTTTCTCTAAAAATCTCCTGAAAAAATTCTTACAATCAAAATATCAAGTTGCTCTATAAATTTTGCCATGTACCCAGTTTGTGGAATATGAAACCATTTTCAATAACGAATGAGCCTGTTTATTAGAATACCTACAAGCTAATGCTCAGACTAATTAGTCAAAAGTAGAAGCGCTCTAGCATCCAATATCCTGAGGCTAGATAGTTCCGAGGCAGATAAAACAAGGAAGAAACAATTATTTTGTTTCTTGTGCCCAATCAAGAGAAAAACAAAGATAATCAGATGGCAGAAAAGGTGGAGCGAAAACTCCGAAGGGCATTGTGAACGAAGAGACTAATCCCCAACATACAACGATGGATTAATAGGAAACACGGAAGCGTCAACTACCATCTGACGCAACTGCTGTTTAACAGCTATATGAAGCGATTTAAAATAAAGGAAGACGATAAATGCCGCAGCACACATTCTTCGAATGTCAGCAGTGGAGACAATTAAAACAGCAATTGGAACTCGAAATAAGGATAGAAATTACACCAGACAATGTAATAAACACGATGCTCAAGAACGAAGAAGCATAAATGGAAATTCAGAAATACGTCACAAAAGTATTAACACAAAAGAAAGGGACGATAAAAGTAATTGAGTAAAAAACCTAAGGAAGAACAAACCAACGTACTGAAGTAATACAATTGTGGTTCCAGTACGTGCGGTGAACGAAGAGGGGAGGAGTTTCAGTGGGTAGGTCTTCCAATTATGGAAGGAGTCCCACACTACTCCGCCGCTCAGCCACGAGCAAAGGCGGGGTGTGCATGAGCATTTCTCCTCTCTGCAAACAAAAAAAAAAAGATAGTACCGAGGCAAATAAAACAACTGAACAAGGAAGAAACAATAATTTTGTTTTTTGTGCCCAATCAAGACTTTTTAGGTGATGCCCGGGTATACATAAGTCGCTGTTAGTGAAAGAAGAAGACGCTTGGGTTTGAGTTTGAAGCATATGTGTGACTCCGAAAAATGTCTCTTGTGGAAATCATCTTGATGAGAACCAAAAATAAAGCTTTTGTCGATAAGGTGTCTTCGTATGGGGACACATTTTTATGCCAAACTTTCAATATATTAATAAATACGTATTTTCATGTTTCTGAAACGAAAGTTTGCAAAACACTGTTCTAGCCTTGACAAAAGACAGTGTTTCGTAGAAACCTGTAAGTCTGAACTGTACACATCCTGTTAGGGCTATCTTTTCTCTTCAAATTGTGCTGATCTCGGTCTGAATCTGGATTTTCTTTTTTTCTGTTTTCCTTTCTATTCTTATAGGTGTTTGAAAGATTATGTGAAAAAAATGACTAAGTGTATGATTCTAGTAATATTCGGTGGCAATGGTAGATCTATAGTATCTCTAATCAGCCAAAAAGTATTTGACTAATAGGACTTATCTCTAATTTTTATCTATTGGTTGGTATGGCGCGCAGGCTTACCATAGGTGGGTGCTTGACTAAGATAAATAAGAGTCTAGTACAAGTAAGAATTTACTAAATATGTGAATCCATTCTTCTCAGGTTTTTTATTGAAATGCTTGCAAGATGTTTTTCTCAATCAATTTCTAGTTGCTTGATTGTAACTTCAACAGAAACCTTTCAAAACGGAAAAACAGACTTCTGTAATGCATTTGGCTCTCAAAGAATCTCCAAAGGGTTCGAAAATGTATATATTTTAGATTTTTTTGAAGATTAACTTAAAAGCCACTCTGAGATTGATCAACTAGATAAATCTGCCCAACAACTTCTCTAAGCGTCTCATTTGAGAGAGTAGTTTCAGGAAATGTTTAAAGTTGGAGGCTATATTTGACTATTATTAAATTGCCAAATTTGAGAAAAATAAAAGTTTGGTAGCAAATGAGCTGGTTCCTCGTTGACCATATTTGTTTACATCTTCATTTATTAATCTATTGATCACAGTCTCAAACATACCTAACAACGATTTATATTTCAAGATATTTCGAAGAAATTCTGTGAAAATCACATTATTTTTCATCCTGCCAACGAAAAATTGTATATACCATGACTCAATAGAATTCGAGTTCTGTTGCATCAGAATTTTCTACCCAAGAGTTGGCCCCATTCTTGAAATATCATTAAAAACAAAACAGAATGTTCACAGAATAACATTAAATTTTAACGAGTAATGACTTTTTCATGATTAAATTAATATCGACATATCAGAAGTCAACCGACTTTTATTACGACGAATGTAATGATTATAGCAATATTACGTGATAACGTAAGGTTTAGCGCTGGGAGTAATATTTATTAATTTGGTCCCGTTTGTTTTTCAAATCACGTTTCAATAGTACTCATTAACAATACCCAAACGGTGAAACAAGGACATCCTAAAAATAGCAATAATTGTAAGATTGTCTAACCTTTAGTAAATAATATCTTTGTGTGTTATCTGCGTGAACAATATAAAAGCAAGAACAGAAACATTAAAAGAACTTCCACGTCTTTTGCTTTTCATTTCATTATTTTGGTTAAAAATACTCGACAAAAATTTATTTTATAACTACAGGTACAATTCTCTTCGCATGACAGCATACATATTTTCGTTTGTCAAGAGAAGCAGCAATACTTCAGTTGCCAGTGTAAATAACAGCAACATACGTGCTCAGAATAACCAGTAACAAAACTTCTAGGTTAGTACGTAAGGGGTGGAAAGCACGAGAACTCGCTCGAGTTTTGCTGTAGTAGGAGTGCAGTGCACACAACAATCAACCCAGGTCATCATTAGCCGCTAACCCTCTAATTACTTCCTTAAACAAACACTTGAAATAGTTCCAGTGGTCTCTGAAAAACGCTAATATGATACTGAGTTTCATAATTAGTCTTGTTCCTGACTCCTTGATAGAGGATTTACGTGAGGGGCGATTTTTATTGGATCTGTTTGAGTAGACCAAGTGATATATTTCCAAGGTTTATTCGTTCTCTCGATTGCTTCCGATAGGGTTTTAGGTCGCACATACAAACACCTAGAAATTACCAACGAATTAAGGTTAAGGTGTCTGGTAAATTTCTGAAATAGTCATCTAATACAAAATTTAGGTGTCTGCCGAACTTTCATTACCAAAAAACATAAATAATTAAACGTTTTTCTTTTTGTTTCTATAATAAATTCAGCTTTTGTGATAGAAATGTTTGCATCATCTATAAAAATCACACAAAATGCTACACTTAGTTGATCTATGTTATCCTGTATAGATGATTAAATAGAATTTTTTTATCTTATAGACAAACGGAAAGAGATTCTGCTGCTAAATGTATTGTACAGACATTTTAATTAGAATTATGAAATACAAAAACAAAAAGATATTCGCCGCAGGTCATGAAATATTAAAAAAAGTAGAGATGTAGTATATAAAATTTCAAAAACTAAATTTTTAAATTTTAGATCAAACTTATGTGTTTTAAAAATTCATCCACGACGTATCTGAGCATAAAAAGGTCATTGCTACTGTCTACGTATTGTGAAAGATACCATTACAAACTTAAGTTGCAGTAGCGTATAACAAAAGACTTGCAACTACTAAGTAGTTCAAAAGCATTTTAGAAAAATAAAGTTTTACAAACAATTCAAATCAAAGAACACTGTACCAACTATCTCTTGAAGAGGAAACGTATATTACCTTAACCCTTATTGTACCTCACAGAAAGTACTTGAGAAAAATCCATTAACGTTTTTGCTTTATATACTTAAGATATTGCTGACGACTGCAAAAGTGTCTCAAGTCCAAATTCAATAATATTCAGAAATCAAAAAATACTGTTTCTGTTTAATACCAAAAATCGCCGTTTCAAAAATCAATCTTTACTATAACTGAAGTATTTGTAATTTTAAGCGATTTTTAACATATTAGAAAAATAAATTTGGTATTTTTTTATACAGATATTTGACTAAGTTTGTATAATCAAATAATTAAAATAGGAGTACATATTCATTATCTCTTTATTAAACGCCAAAAGTTTCTAATCATTTGCAGACCATCGGTAATATAACGGCATAAAATACTATAGATAATAAAAAGGTAATTTGTCAGAGTAAGTTAATCTTGAATGTCATTTCCGGCAGATAAGTTTTTGCAGAAATCATCATATTGTTTATTAATAAAGTTCATTTTAAATAGTTCCAGCAAACCTTCCTTTTTTTGCTCAGATCTTAAAAGGTTCCAAATAAGCTCGTTTTGTTTCAGGAATTACATTAGCAGATGGTCTTCCACTTTGCCGGTTTTGTAAATCTAAATCTTTAATATCGCACCACAAACTCTTTTGCTTGTTTTTATCAAGAGCTAAATTCTTGCCAATAGCTTCAAACAAATCTTTAATGTCAATAAAATCATCAATCGCCATTTCAATTATTTCATAAGGGGCTGCTTTCTTTTTAGCTGTACGGACAATCTGCACCCACTGAGCTAGTACGTAGATTAAGGCCTGAGTTTAAAGCTCGTTCGTTTTTTCTTCTTCACTAGTTGAGTTTGGGAATGTCAAACTATTAAAAACTTATAGACAATACTACTACAGCCAAACTTTTGTATAGCATAGGTGTACAAACAGGTCATGTATTTATTTTTATTTTACCCTGCAAGTTATCTCAATGCAAAACTACATCTCCAAATCTACCAAAAGTATGTTCTAGAAAATGTAGCACGCAGAAACCAATTCTACTGGTTTTGCCCAAGTTTTCATGCAACATGTAGCAATGATCAGTAACGTGTCCCATATTGCAAAAAAATAAATTGCACATTGTTAACTTGCTTTTATGATAAAAATTTGGTATTTTTCCACATGAGATTGGTAATATCTCCTGCAAATCAAAACAGGCAACCCAGTTAGGCCTTTTCTTTATCTTATTCTTCTTGTTACGAGTTTTTCTTTATCGTATTTTTGTTTGTCTTTCTATTTTTCAGAATTTAATTCTCCATTAGCATTTTTAAAAAACTCGCACAAGATACATTGATCCTTTTCAGGAACAAAAAACCCTATATTGTATTCCTGATTAAAGACGCGTTCATAAAGCGTTATATTTCCATTAGGTTCATTCTTTGTTTTGCAGTAATCAATGTACAGAGGGTGCCTCATTGCAATGTTAAATCCACCATCAATGTACTCGTGTTGTCTAATTTTGAAGGTAATGCGACTCCATGCAAGGAAAACTTTTAATTTTTTTGATTTGCTTGAGTAATGTGTCTACTCACAAACTCCCGTTGTATTGTTATATAATTCGTTTGTTTAGTTTCTTCTTTTCTATGTTTCTTTGTTAGGAAAATTTCGTAATTAGCAAACTTGTCCTTAATAAGTTATTTATTCTTATAGATAGCAATATAACGTCTTCTTATTTTAAATCTTTTCCCCTAGAAATGTACTATTCCTTTTTAAAAATTAAGTTTAACACAAGAGTGTAAAGTGAAGTTTTTTGAATGAGTAGGAAGTTTATGGCACGTACAAAAATGTGGAATTGCAGTCTCTGTAGGAATTATTACACAACTTCGTACGATTAATGGTTTGTATTCGACTTGCAAACCACATGTGTCTTAAGATGCGTATCAATCTTGCAAAGATGCCTAGCAAGGTTGCTTTGGAGTCTGCAAGGCAAACATGTCACCATATGTACCCGTAAGACAATGAAATCACAGAAACTCTGCCTACACAACGTGTGGCCACTCAACTAAAGCGTCTTTTAAGTTTGCCCAAAAGCCGATAATGCTCGATTTTTTTGGTATTTTAAGGTTGTGAATTTACCCCTGAAGTGTGTTCCAGATATTATGGTACAACGAATATATACGGATACAGGGCTTCAACTACAGACTGTAGACATTTAACGCAATTACTGAGACAACCAGTTTTACTACTATATTTTACAAGGAAGCAAAAAATATAACTTGCACACAAGTGCCGAATGCTCTAATGGCGGTCCTAATTAGGTATCAGACATTCAAAGATGTTCCTGAGTTCTTAAGAAATCTCCAAGTGTTAAAGATTTTAACTAATGTCGGTTTAACTATAAAGGGTGTTACTTAACGTTATGTACTTATTTTAATGGGTGATTTTTGAGCCAATTCTAAGTCGAAACGTTCATATAAATGTATGTCCTAAGATGCTTAGTTTTCTATATGGAGGGCGTTGAAGTTTCTTATCGAAACACTAGATATGAATAAGCGTTCATTAAAAAAAAAGAATAAAAACGTTTCCTTAGCAACGGACAAAGCTAACTTAATTTTATGTAAACGGTTTTTCTTAGGAACAAGTTGCATTTATCCATATAATGAGTAATCTCGGTAATATTTTGATTATTTTTTTTAAAATGATAAGCTATACGGAAATAATAAAAAAGGCTTTTTTTGTTTATAATTGAATGGTAATTAATAATAAAAGAACACTTTTGAAAAAATCAGTGGTGTAACAATTTTTTCGTTAAAATTGTATCGTGACGTACTATACCTACGCCACTGGTTAAATAAAGAAAAAACTAGTGTGTGTTTTTATACGATAGAAATCTATACTAAAATCTAGTGTGATATCTCAAACGGTATTAGAAAAAAAATAAAAACTTTAACAGCCTGTACATCGAAAACCAAGCATTTTAGGACATACATTTATCTAAACTTTTCGATTTAGAATTGGCCCAAGAATCGCCTTTTAAAGTAAGTAACAACAATAAGTAACACCCTGTATACTTATTCAATTGAAGCTCATAAAATCCACAAGTGATTTGAATTTAAAATCAAAAGCTGAAGACATTGAATGGTGTTAATAAATATTTGTGACAAATATTTAATAAATTGTCAGGGATGGTCTAGACGTTGTGTCTACAATAATACTAAAAGTATTCATAATCACAAAATCCAAGCATCTCGCAAAAACAAACACGAAAAAGGAGTAAACGCGCGTTTTTATAGTCTATAGGATCATATTCGTAGAACCACTGCTGGACTGAGCCTGAAAATCTACAATTTTTGACTCATCATCAGTGTAAGCAGATTTTTAAAGATTCTTTAAGCATTTTACGCAATTTCATTTTTATAATAATGATATTTACTTTGACTACGAATTTAGTAAGGTTTTGCAGTCTTTAGAAGGTACAAACTTAATGTAAAGTCTTTTCTCTAAACTACTTGCGAATAATTTTGAATAATTTGATACCTTACAAAATTTCTTTTGTGTTTCTAGTTATATTTAAGATGTAAAGATTTTTATTCACGGAAGTACTGCAAAAAAAGTTTTTGTATACTCTAAAATTACCTTTCTACATTAGGGTGTTTCAAGAGTATCGGCTTTAATCAACGTATTTCATAAGGAAATTTCTTGTATACCACTTTTCAGTTTTTTTATGAATGGCAATTTCAATGATTTCTGACGATGATATACCAGTATTAAGGACTGTCTCGAAAAGTACCAGAACGATTTTGAGACAGTTTTTATACATATCCGAACTTTTTGTATCGCGAAATATAATACTTCCTAAACAAATGTGTTTTGATTTGAGTCCAATACCTTTCAATGTGGTGCAGTTTTGAGGTATTTGATGAATTAAGTGGATCTAAGAACATGCTGTTAGATACCGATGTCTGCCAAGGTGGATTTCGGCCAAAAACGTAGTTATAGTGTGTTTGCTAGTAAGTCGTACTAGACTTACTTTTAGACATTTTATTGATATTCCCTGACTGAAGAAAGACATGCTTTTCAAGCTACACTGCTAGTTTGTTTGCCATACCAGGATTTCTTTCCAAACTTTTCTATAGCGATTGCCGCCACAAAACTTTCCGATACCTCATAAGATTCTGCAGTTTAGGACTAGAATTGAGAGAGTGGACTAGTTTATTTTTATGTGCAGATCTTAGCACACAAGGCGTGTAGTAGGGCACTGAGTAATCATATGCCTGTAGAGCAATCTCGTGGGCTCTATAGCAATGTTGAATTGTTTTCCTTTTGTTCTGTTTTGCACTCTTCCTTTTTTGCGTATTTTTATTTGTTTCACCATACTTTTGATGCTTGAAGGTCTCGTTTTAGGTCTTGGCTTAGTTGAATGATTACGGTTACAGTTGTATAGGGTTTTCCAATAAGAGGTGTTATTTTGAATAGCCCGCTATTTCGGTAGATGTCACTTTTGAAGCTATCATTTCCTAAATATGGAACGATACACGCTTCAACAACGCATTGAAATTATTAAAATTCACTATAAAAATGGTGAAAATTTGGCAGAGACGGTTCGTAAAACTCGAACATTTTTGGGTCACCGTGAAGCACCTTGTCGGACCGCAATACAGAAATTGGTGAAAAAATTCGAGCTCTTGGGACAAGTTAGTGATGTGAAGAATAAAACCCGTGCACGTCGCTCAAGAACAGCCGAGAATATTGCTGTTGTAGCCGAAAGTGTTAAAGAAAACCCAGGTTTGTCCATTCCTCGTCGTTCTTTGGAATTAGCCATTCCACAAACGTCATTACACCGTATTTTGCATAAAGATTTGGGTCTTAAGGCTTATAAAGTCCAGTTAACACAAGAACTCAAGCCGGCCGATCATCAACAACGTCGTGTCTTTGCTGATTGGGTCGTTGAAATGCATGAAAATGATCCAGAATTCCATCGAAAAATCATCTTGAGTGATGAGGCCCATTTCCACCTCGGTGGCTTCGTCAACAAGCAAAATTGTCGGATCTGGGGCTCAGAAAATCCAAGAGTTATTGTTGAAAAGTCTCTCTATCCTCAACGTGTGACTGTTTGGTGCGGTTTATGGTCCGGCGGAGTCATTGGACCTTACTTTTTCGAAAATGAGGCTGGAGCAACAGTTACGGTGACTGGATTGCGCTATCGAGAGATGATTAACGATTTTTTATGGCCGGAATTGGATGGTATTGATCTGGACAACGTTTACTTTCAACAAGACGGCGCTACGTGCCACACAAGCAACGAAACCATTGATCTTTTACGGAAAAAGTTTCCGGACCGTGTTATCTCTCGAAGAGGTGATCACAATTGGCCACCGAGATCTTGTGATTTAACACCTTGCGACTTCTTTCTTTGGGGCCACGTGAAAGAGAAGGTCTACGCCAACAGCCCAGCGTCGATTCAAGACCTCAAAGATGGAATTCGTGAGGCTATCGAGGACATAGGGCAGCCACTTTGCGATTTGGTTATGGAAAATTTCATGAAAAGGATATTGTCCTGTAAGCGTGGTCGTGGTGGTCATTTGCCTGATGTTATTTTCCACTATTAACGGCATACCTTCCTCTTTATAATGAAATAAACATCCGATCATTCATATTAAAAAATGGCACTTTTCTTTGAATATCAAAATAACACCTCTTATTGGAAAACCCTTTATAGTTTTCTAAATTTTTGATTTGCTCGTTTCTATCAGGATCTTTTCATGTTCGTGCGAGTTTTTAATGCTTACCTTTTCTTTTTCGATTTCCATCATTAATAAATTATAAGTAAATGTTTACACACTTGATCAAAAACATTTGTGTGCTTTGCGTGACAGTCTTAATGGGTACTAAACCTGTGCTTTTCAAAATTATTGAACTGTTTGCTGAAATTACATGAATTTCCATTAAGTTTCTTAATTCAAAGAGTAGAGTCCGTTGTGCTATTATGTGTCAAGCATTTATTTCTACAGTGCGGTAAAAACATGATAACAGCTAAAACAGAAGACTATTTAGAAAACAGAAACAAAAAAATGAAAGGGGAAGATGAAATGAAAAATAGGTTAGTGCTATTACAAAATATTCTACTTAAAATGTTACTCAAACTCAAAATTTCTCTAATTAGCACAGCAAAAAGACCAAGAAATAAAACACCAAGCTTCGGATTTCACAGTTTGTATCTAGAATATTCCTTAACTATGATATTTCATATATGGGAAGATGACCATCCATTATTTCATTGACTGTTTACAATAAAATTGTTAATCAGGAATGAAAATACTAGATTTTGAGTACCTTAAAGGTCAAAAGACAACATTTTACCAATTACTTTTATCAAAAGGTCATATTTGAACACAATTCTTGACAAAGTTTAACGTTTTCTTTATGTAAATTATTTTGCACTTTAGCTTGTAACATAGTAAAATAAAATTTTGAAAACAGTAGAATAGATGGTTAGAAGCACTGAAGTAGACGCTTCAAACTACAAGAAGTTACAATAGCATGGCATTAAGTACTTGTTTAGGAGCTAAGTATCATTTTAAATAAAAAATTATAAAAAATAAACTGAACTGGAAAAGAATCGCTAAAGAAATGTTTCTTTCGTCAAAAAACAATTTTTCATTTAGAAAAATAATAAATAAGTTATATTTATCAAATAATTGAAGTTTTATAGGTTTAGTTCGGCAGCTTCGAAAATCTTTGTCTTAATGGATGTGTAATGTCTAACAAAGCTCAAGTGCCTTGTTGCGGAAACATGATACAAAATAAATTAGTTAGTTCTTCTGACTGAAGAAATTAAGCAAAAGATTATCACCAACTCTCAGTATAACTCACTAAAATTAGTTGTAAGATCTCTTATTACATTTCAATTTCAGACTTTTCAAAAGCAAGAATTACTGGACCTTTGTTAACAATGTAATTAGTAATTATCTTTTAGACACAAATGACTGTCACGAGCAAGGGTATGACAACGGAACGAATATGGTAGGCATAAACGTAGAAATTTCTGGACTTTTTTTAGGACTTTTTAAATCTAGTTATCTAGATCGAATTTAGATGAATTTTGAAAAAACAAAGGGTTCTTATATCAAAAAGTCGACTTTAAGGAAGGTATGTGAGATAAAGCGAGAAAGTCACATCTCAAGTCGTGCAGCTGTCAGAAATCAGTATGTCAAAATGCTTTTGGATATTGCACGAGAAAGTATTCGATTTTGTGGTCACTTCTAAAAATTATTATAAAACCTAAATGGGAAGAAATAAATACTTAGGGAAAAAACGAATTCGTTTTCAATTTGTCCTCTGAAAAGAGAACGGTAGGCTAAATAAGTTTGGGAACCTCTGGTTTATAAGAATAGATTCTTAGCGTATACAAAAATTTATATGTTTGATTATTGAATGCTTTGTAATTTTGTATTGTTTTACTTTTTTTTTATACATACTGTATTTAACAATTCAATTACATTTTTGAAGAGAAATAATATATAGAGTGAAATTTAGTGCGTACCCAGCTTAATATGAAAACACACCTGCACATATTTAGAATGTTTTAACTTTTAAGAGATAAGCAAAACACCACAGTCGATAAAGTAAAGTCTTTTAGAAAGAAAACAGCCGGAACTTGCAAAAAGCAAAAATCTAGTTTTGTGTAACGCTCATATCTTCAGTCTACACGTGGAATCAAACGCGAACGTTTTAAACCAACGAATTTACATAGAATAATTATTATTCGGGTTACGTTTTAATTAACTGTGTTTGTGTGCAGTGGATATTACTCTTAAAAGATTGATTTGTTCTAAAAGTGCTTGTTAAACAACTATAAATAGGTAAAAACTATACGCGACGGATACCGGAACATGAATAAACTTATTAATAAATGAAAATAACAATAAAATGTTAACACCAGGTATGTATAACAAATTCTAGAAAAATAAGTTTTCTTAAAATTATAAAAATATTATTTTAATTTTTCACCTTGATGGTGTCGATGTTTGGATAAACCATTTCACAAGCTCTGATGGTTTCTTTGATGAGAGATGCTTCAGTATCTACATGTGTTCACCTTATAAATCTTAGAAAAAAAGTTTTTTTGTCAATAGTATCCCTTTCAAATTAATATAATTTCTTCGAGCACACCTATGAGGCGATAAACGTCTGGTTTGAATACTAAAGTGAGGTTATCGGTTACTTCTTTCATCTCAAAATTAATTAATGCAATGCATACGATAAGAAATGCATATAAATATAAAATAAGAATAATAATCACAATCAATGATATAATAAAAGTGTTCTGATTCCATTTTACGCAAAATTGTATTTCGCATAGAAATCAATACTCTTTTGGTTACATAATCACTTCCTCCAATTATAAATCACTTTAATGGAAATAGGTTTTGAAAGCTTTTAATTTCCTGAAATTTCAAGTTGTTTTTGTCTATTAAAGAAAGTGAAAACGTTGCTTCCATTCTCTGAGTGTTTTATAATCAAGTAGCGATGAAACGCAAGACGTTGCGTAACGGACTGAACTTATTATTATGTAGTCCCACAGGATAAAACAGTAAATCATTCATGTTGTCGTTACTAGAGGGTCTTGCTATTTAACAACTTTATTGCAATGAAACTAAATCGCCCATAATATCTTGTTAAAATTGTTAAAATATTATTAAATTGAAATTATTATTTCAGCTTCTTCCCTTTTTATACGCGAAAATTAGAAATTTATTATTTCATTAATTAAGAGAAAACGGCTTTTAAAACGTTCTCGTGCAAAAATCGACTCCTAATTGTCTATAAAGAGCACTTAAATATTGAAATAGTAGGAGCATCTGGAAATAGAAAATCTCCGAAAGCTTTACTTCCTCGTACAAAAGGCGATGTAGTTCCGTGAGTTTCAAGTCGTATATTATTACCATCTTCTCTTTCGAGGGTACTTTACCAACCACCGCATGTATAAGAGATGTTCAAGATTTTTTATTTAACAACTTGTGTCTGCATGAACTATTTGTCACATTCTATTTCCTTTCGAATATTTAATGGTGCAATATTTTACTTTACCAAGTATCTAAAGTGCAGGCCCTAGTAAAGCTCCTTAAACATGCATGCACTCGAACATGACTATGTGCTTGATGTAGTTTATGTTTATATACGTACTACGGTTTTCTGCAAACGCTTGCAGAATTCAATTAGGTATAAATCCCATTTTTCTAGTACCAACCAACAATGTCCTTAACAAGTACATCAACTTTATTATCCAATTCAAACAATCAAAAGACCCTAAAAATAACAGAAGCTTTCTGATTATACTATGTAGACTTATCAGAGGTGATGATTCAGTTGAACAAATTTATGACTGTTCTTACTTGACCGTACTCTTGGTTGACTTTACGGGGTGTCACGTCGAGGGTCAGGGTGGTCAAGTAGCTTCTCCTGGTTAGTTAAGTCTTTTGTCCCCTCGTAAAGACAAATGAAGGGATTTGCGCTCATTTTATGAGGAAAGAAACTTTGATATTTAGTTCTCGTTGAATTAAGGAAATTTATTCTGAATTATCTCATGCCAATTCCATTTTGGTGTTATAGGGGCTGAAACTAAATTAGATGGATTTGTATGCAACGACGGTTTGACCAGAAAAATAAAAAAAAGAGTCGGATTTGTTTGATATAAAGGAAATTTATGGCAATTATCTACATTTCTTTTTTGATGGACTTAAAGTGTATAAAAATAAATCCTCTTTGTCTTTTATACTCAACAATAAAGCCTATTATCGAAAACAAGTTTGTGATGAAGTTTAGCTTTGTTTCAAAAGGTTGAGTCGTTTGAAAAGCGAAGGTTAAAGGTGAAATTTGAATAAACGATTTCTGAAAAGCTCGAGGCGTTTGACCAAGTGAATGAATTTATTTATAAAGAATATGGACTTCTAAAATGGAATTTTTTATGGACGCACTTTGTTTGATATATGGCTCTTTTAGTTTTAATAATCTTCCATCGTTTTCAATTTGTACTGTGTATAGGAATTCTATACAACAAAAAAAAAAATCGGCAGTCTCAAACTTTGATAAAAGTTTTCTTTTTTCCAGCTTGAAATTTATTAATTCTTTTGTTGAACGTTTTCGCGTTTTTATTTGTAGAGATTAATATCGCAAAAGATTAATGTCGAAAAAAGTTAATTGAATTATTTCAACCATTTTAGTGCAAAGGAATGTAATAACGAATAACGTCTACTAACCCTAGCTTGATGTGCACATAACAAAGCAAAGTTTTCTTTTATTAATTATTACAAAGCATTAAATAAAATACATGCACATAGTAAGCGTGATAATCTTTTAACCATCGCTCCGTGTTTATTTCATACTTCATTTAACAATAATTTTTTCTATTAAAGTATTAAAAACAGACCAATAATATGAGTTACGTGACATCTTTTCATCTTCATTATTTCGGATTAAAGTCAATATACGATTTAAACCAAGCTCTAGTGTATTATATCTCCTTTTTCTGTTTAATACCTTTTCTCAAAGGACTTTGTTAAAACGATACTGTTTTGAGCTTTAGCTAGTAACCTCGATCTAACGCCAACAGGACTCTTCGATTGCACGTACACATTTCTCATGTATGTGTTACCGTGTAAATAAGGAACAAAGCTGAATGTGAAAGTTAATTTTTGGCTTTAATATAGAAAAAAAAACTTCGACTGCACACAAAACTTATTTAAATATCTTCACAAGTAAAATAAAAAGCTCTTCGAAGAAGGATAATAAAAATTGAAGATACTTTGAATGATATTCTAAATAGGTCGTTCAGAGTAAAACAGGACAAAATCGGGCTGTTCCTTTGTTTGCTATAGCTAAATCATTCTTCTCCATTATCCTGTTTAAAAGATTCTCAATAAATAAAGACATAGTTCCGAACCAAGAAATTGAGCTGAGCTAATTTATTAGAAAATTAAAATTGTATGTGGGAGTTGTTGTCTTCACATCAGGACAGTACTGTCAAAAATCAGTGCAACACAGTACAAAATCTAGGTATGTGAAAAAGTTATGATACTAAAATTAAAAATGAATCAAGAACTAATTTTGAGTTAACAAAAAAAAATTGAGCCACACCAGTTTATCGGAAAATAAAGATTTTTTTGGAAGTCTGTTAGCTTCACATCAGGGCATCACTGTCAAAAGCATAGGTAACTAAGAAGATTATGAAAAATTCAGAGTTGACTAAGAACTAATCTTAGTCTAGTAAAAGAATTATTTGTAGGGATGTTAGCGTCACATCAGTGCAGTACTGTTAAAAACCTAAGCATATAAAATAGTTATGATGCCGAAACATAGATTTAATTAGAAACTAAAAACTATTTTATCTGAAAATAAATGTTTTTTATGGAAATTGTTAGCTTTACATCAGTGGAGCACAATAGAAAACACAACTAAATGAGAAAACTATGAAAAAATTTAGAGTTGACTAAGAATTAATTGAGCTCAACTAGTTTATCTAAAAATAAAAGTCTAAACTTGATTAAAACCAATTCTCAATCAAAGAAGCAGATTTCTGCATCAGTTGTTAGATTTACATTAAGACATCAATGTCAAAACAAAGATAAATAAGAAAATTATGGAAAAATCTAGAATTTAGAAATGTCAACTTCATATCGCTGCTGCGCTATAAAAAATCTATATACAAAAAAAAGTTACAATGCCGAAATCTAGAATTATTTAAGAACTATTTTTGAATCAAAAAGAAAACATTGAACTGGATTATTTTATCTAAAAGTAAAAATTTTAAATGAAAATAGTTAGCTTTACAACAGTGCAGCACTCTACAAGGCATTGCTAGAGAAGAAAATTATGAAAACATTTTGAGTTGATTAAGAAACATTGAGCTGAACTAGTTTATCTGAAGGTAAAAACTATTTGTGAATATTCTTAGCTTCACTTTAGAGTAACGTTGTCAAAGACATAAATAAATTAGAAAGTTTTGAAAAATTTAGAGTTGACTAAAAACTAATCTCAAGTCAAAAAGACAAAATTCTGCTGCACTAGTTTTCTCAGATATAACGTTTTAGGTGGATATTGTTAGCTTCACATTAGTGCAACACTAGAAAACATAGGTAGATGAAAAGTTTTGTTTTACAAATCTAGGGTTAATTATAAACTAGTTAATTTTGAGCAAATTAATAAATGGTTGAACTACACTAGCTCTTCTGAAAATAGAATTTTATGAGAAAATTGTTATCTTCACATCAGTGCAGCACTATGAAAAACAAAGGTGAAGGAAAACATTATGCCAAAATCTAGAATTAATTAAGAAGCAGTCTTGAGACAAAAGAAAAAAAATGAGCGGCACTAGCTTATCTGGAAATAATACTTTTTTGCGGAAATGTTAGTTTCACATCAGTTCAACAGTGATCTGATAAGTGAAAGATGGAGCCTAAACCTAAATTTAAGTAAGAACTAATTTTGAGCTAAATAAAGAAATCTTTCTTTAATCTGTCTGTAAACCAGGCAAAGTATACTGGTTAGCGCTTCAGATTTGCATTACCTTTTTGAACAGAATAAATTAGAAACTTTTTCTACTACCGTGAAAAAAACGGATACTGTATCTTGAGTGAATAAAGTGGTCATCTTCTTCACGAGGAAACAAAGGTTACTAATGTCCACTTTATTTACTCAAGATAATTGTTCAATAGTACAAGAAAGTGTCTAATCAATTTTGTTTAGTTTACGTCTATTACTGAACTAGGGCAAGTTTCGAAGAACCTTTTATATTATTTATATCCTTTACCCTTGCAGTGTCAGGACTTGTAAGTAGCTCAGTCTGGTCTAACGCAACAATTAGTAAACATGTTTTTTGAAAAGGTGCAAGATCCTATGACACGATATTTTTCCTTTAATATCGGTGAGTTTGCACAAGTATTACGTTTTCGGCAGAAGTGTATGGATATATGACAAGAAAATTCTCAAATACCTGTTTTAGATGTTGCTTGATGTTAAAAAGCATCATTTCAGATACGTCACAAATGGGTTCTGACAATCTGCTTCGTTGAACTAAACACATCAATCTAACTAACTGATCATGGAATTGATACAATTGGAAATACACGCTTATTAGAGAACTTTGCAACGCACCATTTTGAAGATGCTAAGGGTCTGGAACAGTGTTATTTACTCATATTCTCCATGTAAAATTGTTGAGAAAGCTCTGAACATAGAGGCAGTTCTTTACAAAAACTCCATTAATGCAATGGAGACGGGCAAGGCATCACAATATCAGATGATGTCGAATACACTTTTGAGGTTGCAAAGATACTAAAAATATTTAGTATATTAAACAAAAAGTAGTTACTGTTGGCGTTGACAAAGGATAGGGCAGTTAAAGCCTTTCAAGACCCAAGTTTATACTTCATTCCTTTGACTTTTTTATTGTATTGCAATGAGTCAACTAAATAGGCCTGAAATATAACGATTGGGTGAGGGATACTGCTTCTTTCTGTCTTAGTATCTTTCCCCAAAAACTTGCTAATTTACTTTCTGTGTTGTATTTGTTTTTCGTAAACAATCAACCATTGCTACCAAAAATATGTTCTGATTTAGAATATTGGCATCAAAGTACTCTATATTTTCTGTTTTTTTTGTTTTGGTTTCATTCTTCTTGCTTCCATTGCAAGGCATTAATATACTTTTTCCGCTTTTTACATTTGAGGTAATTTTTACAAAAAGATACAAAGATGTTTTCAATAAACATGCGTTCACAATAGCATCGGCTTTTAGGATACGGGGTGTTTGAAAAACAAGTGCTTGCTCTTCATTTTCCATGACTGAATCAGTTGTAAAAGAAGTGATAACTAGCACAAAAACAGGAACAGGAATTTAGTATTATATACAACTCTTAATATTATCACAGAATTTTAAGTTTTAGGTGTTGAGAGATTCTAAAATTTTCTTATCGACAGACATCTGAAAATTACATAATGTCTAAGTACATCCACCACTTCCTCACAAGTCCAAGCTTTAATTTCTTGAATAACTTTATATGTACGAGGGTGGTCTGAAAAGTTTCCGACCTCAACGTGAAGATGGCAGCACTCGTAAATAAAAGCTACTGAATTTCGTTGTTCATCTGTCGACAGTTACTCACCAAAGTTTCAGTCATTTTGGACGCGCAGTTTTTATGTAACAGTCGTTTGAGTGAGTTGATGTGAGTTTTTTTGTGAAAATGGACAAAATCGAGTATCGAGCTGTCATTAAATATTTGTTTTTGAAAGGCAATGCGCCTTCGCAAATCAAAGATGAGTTGGATTCTGTGTATGGGGACTCTGCACCATCATTTACCACAGTGAAATTTTGGGCTGCTGAATTTAAACGTGGCCGTAAGAGCTTGGGAGACGATGAACGTTCGGGACGTCCAAAAACTGCAACTACCGACGAAAACATCGCCAAAGTTCACCAAATGGTGCTAGACGACCGCCGAATTAAAGTGAGAGAGATAGCAGAGGTTATGAACATGTCGAAAGAACGTCTCACACCTCAGCGGTTGCCATGGCGAAAATCCACGAATTACGGTTTGAACTGCTTGACCATCCGCCTTACTCACCAGATCTAGCCCCAAGCGACTTCTTTTTGTTCCCTCATCTAGAACTTGCGCTCGGAGGACAAAGATTTTCGTCAAATGAAGAGGCAATCACCTTCGTGAACAATTATTTTGCAGAGAAAAATGCCGAGTACTATTTGGACGGGTTACAGAGATGGGAGCATCGCTGGGAGAAGTGTGTAGAGTTACAAGGAGACTATGTTGAAAAATAAAAAAAAATTTTCAGAAAAAATGTCTTGTATCTTTGTTAGGTCGAAAACTTTTCAGACCACCCTCGTATATGTATAACTTAGGATAATTTATTTTTTCAAGATTTTTCAATTCGGTACCACTGTTGTAAGGTGAATGGAATTACCTTGCAAATGAACTACTACAAAACAGTGTTATTCAGAAAATTAGAAGGAAAACCTGTGAGGCAGAGTGGAGTACTACATTTAGATATTATGTGCAGATGTTGGCAAAACTATATGTTACGTATTTGGTAAAGTTTAGGCAACTGCCATGAAATATGTGAAATACTAAAACGTTACATTAAAACTGAACTTGTATATTTTATTATCACGTTAGAAAAGCAATCATCTAGTTTTTATGGCAAGAACTAAAACAAACAAGACTAGTTTACATATTAATTATAGTAAGTACATAAGATTTAGTACTCGTATGTTGAAATTACTAAGAATCGGGTTTCCGTTTTAAATTTTCTTCTAAGAAGTTCTACATTGTATCTGTAAAGTATGCTTGTGCATGTTCATATAGGAGTAAAACAAATAGGTCTAGTTGGTTGTAGAAACTTAAAATAGTGACATGAAATAGATTAGTAACAGCTAATATTATGAAATACTTAGAATAATATAGAGAAACTAAGACACGCTTAAACTATTGCAACTAAACCCTGTCATGATATTTAGGTTCGTTAACAAATAATGACCCTACGAATTTGGGGCTACACTGTTCCGAGTGCGTTAAACTAGTTCAGCTGTAACTAATTACTAAGTTAAGACTAATGTGTACAGTAGAAGGGTCTTTTTACGGAGCTTTCGATTTTTATAAGCATAAAAGGAAGAAGGAAATTTCCTAAGAGTGGCTTGAAAAGAGCCTGAACTAACAAAAAAATAAATAAAAACTAAGAAAAAAACATTATTAATTTATTTTCTGGTTACCATTTGAACGTCAACTTGTTATCATCAATCTTTTGGGTCGTTTGTTTCTTGTCACTGACCGGGGGCCCGGGTCTCTGCGGTCTTTACTTGCGCGGAAACATGTGACAAGTTTGGTTTTTTGTACAGGTAGGGTAAAAATTACTTCTCCAAATTAATTTTTTTTTCTTTTGAAAGTACTCTAGCCCGGGTGTTTCTCATCTTGAGTTAAGTAAATTGATTAATTGTTTTTACTTTTAGTTATTCTGAAGTTTCCGAGTTCTGAGTGACCCATATAATCCAATTTTCTTAAGGAATTTCTTGCGGAATTGTTATTGTAACTGTCTAACTGCGTCTTTGTCAAAATATATCAGAAGATTTCTTTTTTATGGATTTCATCAAAAGGTTTGTAATGTACAACTTGAACATAGTTATCAGAAAATAATCAAATAAGCTTACACTAAATTTAATATACTTGGTGACAGGGTAGATTGATAAATGGCGTGCTGACATTTAATATACGGTACAATTTAAGGGAACGATTGATATTTGGAAAGCTCGCGATTGATTGATTATATAACAGCAGGATGTAGTTTTTATTGAGATTATAAATTGTATGACATTCATCATAAGGAAAATGTCATTTTTGTTCTTATAACAATATATTTCTTTTTAAGAAACCGCGTTCGTCTATAGATGATAGATAAACAAGAGAAAAATATTAACACTTCATGCTTAAATGCATGTTTTCTTAATTCGAGATTTCAGTAAACCTATAATATATACATAAAAGGTGAAAGTTAAATAAAAACATGGTTTAGCTACACATATACACAAGTCTTCACCTTGAAGTATTGTGTAGCATTCAGTAGAGAGCTTTATTATATAAAAACGTGTTAAATATTATTATAAGGAAGTTGTTAATTATAACTATAGTATAAACTCGAAAAGACAAAATATCGAAAAACCAACTGTTGCTTAAACTCACATTATATCGAAATTGATTAATAAAAATGTTCAGTCACAGTTGAAATATTTGTTTTATATATAATTTGGTTCAGATTGAACATGATAAATTGGTGAACTGTGTGACATTTGTTAGGTTTTCTAGTTTTCTACATAAAAATAAATATTGTTGATAGTGATAAGCAGAGAAAAAGGGACCCCTAAAAGGTTTTTTGATAAACTCCGTCTCTGTAATAGAAATATCGCATAATCTGCTAAGTAGTAACTACTTTTATTTTTAAAATTAAAATATAAACTTTACTATTAGTTTAAGATGAACTTACTAGTTTACCTATAAAATGCAAACATGTACATCAAAGCGAATTTATGGATCAGCTCGTCTTTTAAAGAATTTGATACTGTTCTCTAGTAATTATAATCTTTATCCTCATGAACTAGGATGGTACAAAGTATTTCAAAGCAGAAAATCTCCATCCAGACGCTGAAGTAACAATCAGATTAAAATCGATTTATCTAGAAGAAAATTCAAATGCCATTCTACTTAAGAATTTAAAAGTAATGAAGCCTTTTCGTCTTACGGCTGCTCCATTTACTAACAAACAGATAACGAAAATGTCGTTCCACACAAGATAATTATAGAATGTTTCGAAAGTTTTAACACATAGATTTTGAATTTACCAATCATTTCAAATGTTTTTATACGAGAGAATTCGAAATATCTACGATCAGATTAGTGATTATATAAAACACGTCAAGTTTCTACTTGAAATCAATTTTATTTGTTTAATTTACAAGGCTAGATTTGAAAGTTTTGGTTCAGTTTTGATACCTGTTGATGCACTTGTATTTCGTGATTTTTCAATTATGGAGAAAAATAAAATTAGAGCTGCCATTAAATGTTTTTATTTGGAGGGCGAAACAGCCACAGAAGTTGAAGTGAGATTGGATTATGTTTTTGGTGACTCTTTACCATCGTTTTTCATCGTAAGTTTTAAGATGTCTGAATTCAAACGTGGAGGTACCCACTCAATTGATGACCCTCGTTTAGGACGCCCGAAATCTGCGACTACTCCAGAAATCATTGACAGGGTCCATGATATGGTGTTAGACAATCGTCGAATAAAAGTTCGTGAAATAGTTGAGGTATGAACGGGTTGTCAAAATATTGCCACAAAAGTTGGGATTAGAAAAACTTTCAGCAAGATGAGTTCCGCATCTGCTCACTCCAGAACAAAAACGTATTTGTGCGCAAACTTTAGCTGAGTGTTTGCAGTTGTCTAGAAAGAAAGATTTGTGACTACGGACGAAACTTGGATTTACCACTATATCCCAGAAACCAAACAACAGTCAAAACAGTGAGTTAGCCAGGAAGCATCCTTCCTAAAGAATTCAAAGACTGTTCAGTCTGCTGCAAAAGTAATGGCTTCTGGTTTTTTGGGGTGCTAAGGGCATATTACGTATTGACTATCCGGAGAAAGAAAAAACCATGACAGGCCAATATTACTCAGCACTTCTAGAACAACTAAATACAGCAATTTGTAAAAAATGCCCCGGAATGCCAAAGAATTTTCATCTGTTTCCCAAACTGAAAAAATTTTTATCTGAAAAGAAATTCAGGTTCAATGAAGAAGTCATTGACGCTTCAAATACATATTTTGCAGGCCTTGAAGAAAACCATTTTCGTGAAGGAATTGAAAAGTTAGAGATACATTAAATCAAGTGTGTTGAATTACAGGGTGATTATGTAGAAAGATAACCTCCTTGAGGTTTAACAAATTTTATTTTTTGTCTTTATTCCATCTCAAAGATCCGAGGAAGCCAAAGAGGATAAATAGGTGGGAAATGAAGAAGAAATTCGTATCTCAATTTTGCTATAACATGGAAATATGCATTATTATAGACAAGAATGATTTTTTTTGTAGATTTTTAGGTTTAGTTAGTCCACAAAGTTTTAATGGTACTCTCTCGTTATTATCTGACTTCTTGGAAAATGATCAATTAGTGATATCTTTTCTGCAACAAAAAAATAAAAACCATAACCTCTAGTGAAGACAAAATGAACTTCGGCTTTTTTTGCAGTGCACACTTATCAAATTGTTTTGACTACCATTTTGTTTCTGGTGTATAAAACTCAAGTTTTATCGGATGTTGCAAATCGATGAGTGAAATCAGTTCTATTCTTTGTCAAACTCTTTGAACACTCTTGAAAAGCCTGCATGCGAGTACCTTTTCGTTCAAGCGTTAGTAAACGCGACACCCATCTCGCCTATAGCTTCGTCATGCCTGATACTACTTTTATTAGTATATGACATGCTCATTAGGGTGGAACTTAAAAACGAAGTTTCGAATTTACCTCTGTAATAGTAAAAATCCTTTTCCTTTTTAACTCCATATAACGAAAATATTTTGCTTTTAAATTCCAAATGATATTTACCAGTGCCGCAAAGCCTCTGATTTTCTAAAAAAAAAACACAAAAAAGCAATAATTGCATTAAAGCTGTTTTAAGGTTATCAATAAGTTTATATTATGGAAAACAAAATAAAGAAGAGTTAGAGTACTCCAATATTGGAAACTAGACTTAAAATACCCTTACAATGGATAGTTTGCTTACTACATACAAATGAGCTTCCCTTCAGGTACTTATTTCAACATCTCGATGGGCAAACTACGGGTTCTAAAGGATTCTCTGGACCAATAGGAAACCAACTTGAAAAATATGAAAATAGCTGCCACAAGTTAATTTCGAGGGTTTAAGTACGGACCAGAAGTACATACTTGCTCGAAATGTGTCAAGAGGAATATTTTCCCAAGACTTAGCGAAAACGAACCCAGGAAAAATCATCCACTCTCTTTGGCTAACAACAACAAACAGAATTTTGCGTTTATATGTGTCCTGCAAAACCCCTCCTCTAAATTTACAAGTTCTTGCCGAATATGTTATTAGAATTTACAATCATACGTGGTTCAACATCAAAGTAAAACCTTCTTGCAAGGATGGATCTATATTAATTTGTGGGAAATGATTAAATGTTTCAGGTACCTCCAAAAAGAGTACAAAAAGACATCATTGGTCCAGTCATTCAAAGGAATGCCTTTTTTTGGCAACCATGAAAATATACTTTTGGCAATGATAACCGATTGCCGGCGATATATTAGAGAACTTGGGCTTAGAGGATAATTGAAGCTAGATTCAAGCCTAATAAAAGTGTTAGGAGATTTAAAGTTCCTCCCCTTAACTTTGAAGCTTCTGAGTATATAAATTTAATAAATTGGAATGATTGTGAACTGACGGAACCTCTTGTCTTGTCGGACTTATCTGACGAAAAAACACCTGATTTTCCATGTTTTTCTTGTCATACAAAATTGTCACTGAAGCCGTGTCAATCGCGTCTGAATCTGAAGCTAGAGATGGTTTTATCTTGGGAAAGTTGAAGTCTCGCAATTTTATGCCAAAGTTTAACACTAAAAAGGTCTATAAGTCCGTAGGCTAAGTAGTTAATATAACAAAGGGTGGGAGGGAGGATGGAAATCGATAGGTAGCCGCCTTCTCGTGGTGACTTCTAGGTAGTATTTGCTTAATATAAGCAAATATGAGTTAATAGTTGCCTTTTTTTAACTTTTAGTTACTTTGTATTTAAATTGTAAAATTTTGACGCCTGTGCGGCACCGGAAAACGAATGAATTAACACAAAAGTTTTTTACTAGTAGTTTAGGCATCCAAAAAGAAAAACAAATATTACACATCAAAACAAAAAAGTTTAATTTTTATCGTATAGTTAAGTTCCACCCTAATGCTCATTCATTTGAGATTTCTAGAAGTAACACCCTGAGGTGAAAGAGACTTTTCACATAGTGCCGCGTTGTGCTGTGCATTTTATCTTTACTCTTTCAGTTGTATCTCCTCTATTGAAATACTTTTTTCAATTTCCCTTGTGGAGTGCTTTGTGAATTTTTGTTGTCTATAGTCCAATAGCTCTGCTACTAGTTAAGTTGACTCTGCGGGTTTTCCGTTCGGTTACTTTATCTCTCTTTAATTACCCTGTAGAATAATTTACCGGTTTGTGAACTTTCATTGTTTAGTATAAATTCCCTAAAGTATCTCTTCTTCTACTAGCTATGGAGAGCCTGCAATTTTTCCATTCGAGTCATCTTGATTAAGTGAAGTTTGCTAGGGTTCGTACATTTATCTTTAACTAGGTTAAAATCAATAGGGCTTCTAACTTCATCATAGTTTCATTGTTAAGCTTAAGTATTTCTTTCAATAATCCAGTCATTTGTAGATATGTTTAGGAAAAACACTTTTCTGGTTGGTTTTTGTATAATATTTTATCCAAACAAAAACTGTTGGTTCTATGTCAAAAATAGAAAAGTAAAAAATTCTCTGCAAAAAAAATTCTGTAGGGTTTTTTCTGAGGTTAGGAGCTTGTACGTAGTATAGTTCTAAAACTTTTAACTTTCGTGTTATATTTGTGACAGTTTAGGTTTTAATTTTCAGAAAATTAAACTTAGTAGGTAGATATTTGGGCATTCACATTGTTTGCAAAGCAACGTAAATGAAATGTTAGTGGCTCAGATGCACGAATAGTTGTTTTTTCGTGCAAGTAATGCGTGAGACATTAGTTTCAGCAGTCCAATTATAAATCAACAATTGTCAGATTTCTGTCTCATTGATGTAGCTCTAAATAAGGATTTTACAGGGTTTTTGGCGTGATGGCGGTAGAACTTTCGTTTTCCATGGTATGCAAAACTGTTCAATAGTTTTAATTAACCTAGAAAGTTCAGAACCACTCTTTATTTAAAATCAAAATCTGCAGAGCCTTTTTGGTTGAAAACTCTTGAATTTTTAAATTTAATGATAGCTGTTTTTGTAATGTTGTTTCTGACAGCCAAATGCAGACAATTGCAGAAAAAGTAATTAACAAATAATTTTTTTCATAGCGCTCCTCAATGAATGTGTCTAGACTGATTGGGCTTCTAAGGTCTTTAAGTATTTATCTGTTGATAGTTGATAATGTTTTGTGCTGAGTGTCTGATTGTATTATAACATTTATTTTCTTAACTGACCAATTTTACAAAACAAATACTGTTGGCTACTTTGGGCTTGTACTTTCGCTTCTTACTATTTTGATTAATAGAACAAGAAGGTAATCTAGTTTTTTTTAAATGAAAACAAGGCATTCTCAAAAAGCATTGTCATATTATCTTTGAGTCTCTATGCTCTAGTCTAGATGTAGATTAATCAAAATAGGTATAATTAGAAAATAAAAAAATACTCTGATTATAACACATTATTGTTGATAAGACCAGTAGTATCTCAATTCTAAATATTTTTTTGAGAACTGCACGTGTTGGCATCAACGTTTTCTCGTAGCTGATCTCTGTTTACTTATTTTGAATCAGAAGTTTGTATATTTACGGGAGAATGATAAGATAATTATCTAATTTTTATTTCTGTTGTTCAACGGGAATGGAATAGAACCCTTAAATCCTTGGAGATTTTTGCAGATATCTGTTACTTATCCTAAATATGTGAGAGATTTGTCCTTTTCAACAAATTTTCGAACATTGTTCACATTTTTCTAGTTGAAACAAAGATCACACATTAATCTTTGATTATTTTTAATTTAAAGAAACTATTTCTAAAACAGACATATAGCTTTCGGGTTTTTTTAGTCTTTTTTCCAATGCTTCTAATAAAATTGAAATAAAATCTTTAAAATTCAGATATAGAAATCTGGTAAGTCTGAGAAATGCTGCTCTAGACAAATACTGGCTTTTACTGCAATTGTCTAGCGATTTTCCTAAAATATTAGTACAAGTTTTTAAGGACCCTCAAAAAGCACTGATCTCCAGCAACCTGATCACCATCAAAGCGTGCATCAAATAACCATAAGAAAGACATCAAAAGCTCAGAAAATTATAAAAATAGATAGATATGCATTTTCATATAAAAAATAATATTAAAACTGAGTAAGTTTAAAAGAATGCTCCGTTGTAATGAAATCCACCGTATTAGGTAGATCGGTAATAAACGGAGCAAACATATCCAGACACGTACAGATGCTACTGCTACTACTCTTTTTAAATTACGAGTGCAAAGGAAAGTGAACAAACAAAAACTCAGTAAAACACTTTTATGTCTGATAAAAACTATTCGTGACAATGAATCGTTCAAGTTATTGTAGAAAATCAAAAGTCTTGCGCTGAATGAATATGCACATCTTGAGTGCTGAAGATTATTATTACTTTGTTTTGTTACTTGTACTTCATTTAATAAATAACAAAGTTGAATACAGTATTACTCAGTTCTTATTGAACTATAAAACAAATTGTTATTATGAAGAAGTTAATAATTGTAAACCTACTTACGTCAAATACATATCTCAATATAACTGCAACACTGAAACCTTTACCTTTGTAGTTATATGAGTACTCAGTATTACATGTCCTTTGACTAGGAAATCCGTGTTTATTTATCTTTTATATACATATATTGTTATGGAATAGAGGTATGTTATTTTTACAAATAGAAATAGAATGTATGACTTAAACTACATTTTATATGAACATCGTATGTTATTTTAGAGAAACGCGCAGGTTATTTGTTTCGGTAAATAATGTTTTTGATTTTGAAGATATTACGTATTCGTTGAGAAACTGAGCTTTACTATTCCGCATATTTGTCGAAACATTTCAATCAGCTGTGTTTACCGGAAAACCTGAATAAAAAATAGATAACATCGGTATTGATCATAATAAAAAGAAAAAAAAGGCAGTAGATGAAAGAGAGGGCAAAATATGATCTAAAAACACTCTTTGTATGCCTCATCTCCAAGCAGAGGGCCGATTGAAGAAGACATTCGCATAAAATATTGCCAATACTCAATCGGAAATTGTTTTCTTTCCGAACGAACTACATAAGTTGTAATATATCCGCCGGTTTCACAGAGCATAATAAATGATCGACGCATTCGTCGACTTCGAAGACGTATTTTGGTCCAATCGATCGTAAATGAATTACTTTTCAATGCAGGAATAAATTTACTTTTCCGATCAGTCAGGGTTTGAATTCTACGGTAATTATATAAAATGTAAATGGATTTCGCTTTTAGGATGGAAATCACTCATTTCATGCTGACTCAAACGTTTTAGTCATTTTCGTGTTGGATTTCCAGCAAAAGTGAGGGCGGCCTCCTTTGCTTGTTTTACTTTACTTTTTTGCCCAAAACGTAAGATTTTCCACTAGTTTATTTACTAAAACTACAAAATTAGCACATTTATTATGATTCAGTGCATTTGATTTTTAATTAGAAACAATTTTTGGGAAAGAAATAAGAATAACTTTCAAGCAAGTAAAACACGTATTAAAAATAAATAGAAGTAAACAAGAAAAAATTATTATCACCACTCACTCTCAGTTAATAAAATAGCAATCCAAATGTCTTAAAAGGAGCTGAATTCCTTAGCATGCAGTCTATTTAACTGCTGAATGTGTGCTACACATATGGATAGAAGGATTAACGGTCAGCAAATGAGAGGGCAGTGAACTAATTCTCATACTTTTGGTTATTTGAACGATCTTTCCCAGCAGGTAATGCTAAAGTTACCTTAGGGTTCGGTCAAACTCAATATTTCCTAGAAATTTTAAATTTCCAGATTACGATTTGATTTTTCTATAAAATCTAACCCACTTCAACAAAATATTCCTTGTATTTTTATTGCTGTACACATAACCTAAATAATGGAATTATCATGCAGACTCGAATAAACAGAATTCTAATTTACAGAATTTATGTTTAAGTACATTTCAGTTACTATGACACCCTTAACCGAAACAATGGCAATTTAAGTCTACTGAAAACACAAACTTTTCAACATTTCTAGATGTTAATCCTCTTGGTAATTGTGCTGTAGCATAAAACATTTTAAGTGTATAAGACCCTGTGGTCCAGTCCCTTTGACTGAACAGACCTTGATTGTGTTAGCTATTGAACGATATTTATTCAATTCCTGAGCATTAAAATAACTTTTGTGAAACTCAAATTAAGGAGGTCCACATTGACTTCCTTATCATAAAACTTCTTTAGCCGAACTCTCATTACAAAAACTTTAAAAATCCTCTTCAGAAGATGATCATTTAAATTCACTGCACCCTCTTTGCTTTCTTTCTTTCCACATCCAATGATAATTTTCTTCGAATTTTTGTTTTACATTTCTTCTATTTAGGCTTCTTATAGAAACGGTCCACGTTCTTCCACTTTCGTACGTTAATCTCGTCTTTTTCAAGAGTGTCAATGAAGCCGTGTACGTTTCCCTGAATAACTGATTCCACTCTTCTGAACTTAGCTGGAGTTTCTTGATTCGAGAAGAAGAAAAGGCGATAAGGCCCACAGACCTCAAATCCTTTAAGAATGTTAACTAGCGCGATTGCTTGTTTGTTCATTAAAGAAGCTGCTTGAGCGCAGCCCTAACTATTTTATTGATTTACATTACTCGGTCTTTGCCTTTGTGGCACTGATTCTCGCTCCAACTTCTTCAGGCTTCCTAGTATAAATCTGCTCTATGGTTTGTTCTATGCTGTATTGTAACTTTTTTTTCGCCCATTTTTCGTAAAATTTGCAAAACTCTCCATTTCTTTTCATTCTTCTTTACAGAAAAATCTGTCAACAAGATGATCAGCTATATAAGATATTGAATTTACAATACGATACGACTCATCAATGTCGATTTATTTTTGTTTATTTCGCGATATCATAAAGCCAGTCTATAGTCAAAATATCGTATCAAGAGTTCAGAACCCCACCACTGATCGATCACCTGCAAACACCTGGTAGTCGTTAGAAACAGAAAGTTGTAATCTGGAGGTTCTTTGTAGTGGTAATGCTGATTGCAGCTATTTACTTTTTGGCCCCTATTTACAAAATTCTGATTTTAATATTGTTAAATGTTTTTAGGTTATTCTGCTTTTACGAGTCTCCAAGCAATTTTATGCAGTGACAAAAATTTCAACATCAAGAAAGGGTGTGGATCTTTTAATCTAACTTGGCTGAAATGCTCGGCTACTGAAAAGTAACATTTATTAAATTTTAAAGAAAAAACTGTATTTGCTTCTTTTTTAATGACTCGTCATGGCATTAATTCCACCAGGTGATTTAGTATGTCTGCTTAAGATATTGTGTCCTGAACAACTTGCAATTCGTGTTAGAAAGCTTCCAGCATCTGTGGAGGGTTAGCTAAGTTTCTCGATTTCCTCTCCATCATGCCCTACACATGCTTGATTGGTGACAAATCAGGAGATTTCGGTGGCCGAATCATAAGGTTAATACGGGTTTCTTGAACAAAGTTTAAAAGAGTCCTTGCGGCATGGGTGCGGACATTATCCTACTAAGAATACGGGATTTTCAGTCGCTGCAAGAAGGGAATGACATGGGGTACTATTATCTCCTGAATGTACCGCAGGACTGTCAATGTGCCTTGGATGAATACCAAAGGAGACCTACTGCAATGAATAATAGATGCCCATACAATAACTTCTGCAGTTTGATGCACAGACTTTTCGAAAAAGAATTAAAGATGGCGCCTTTCTCTACGTCTGTTTCTAAACAAAAGCGATATTCATCGCTGAATACAACTCTGTGCCACTCAATATGTCAGTTCAGTCTTAGCCTTGATACTGAAGTATTAAAGGTAACACAGTATGTGGCCCATACGACATCAAGTCGAAAGACCGGACAGGATAGCAAACCGTTCGGAGTGTTACAGGAAGACTTTCATTATCAACAATCGTCAGCAATTGATCAAGCAGTGGAGACTCGGTTGGTCCTGCACCTCATTTGTCCTTCTTTAATCCCCAGTTTGCTTTGTCTCTAAACAAAAAACTTTCTTCCTGCAAGCCAACAATTCAAACTCTCTTGAATTCGCTCAATTGAGAATAATTTCCTCATTGCCGTACTCCAGGCATAATCACACTCCGAAAACACGTAGGCAGATGTTAAATAATAATCAAAAGGAACTAAAAATCGAAAGAAAGACACCGACTAAGAAAGTTCGAAAAAACTGTAAGAAATCCAAAATGTGGCATTGCCGCATTACGACTTGATTCCAAAATTTCAAAATTGAATCAATTACTACCTAATGGTAGCCTAACATTTCTAGCAAGTTTGGTTAAAAGATTCTCACTCCATTCTTGGTGCTGCAATCTTCATGTCACTAAGTATATTTAAAAAGAGGTAAGCCACATGTGAGTTAGTTGAAAAAGAAACGTTAGAAAAAGCCAAGTCAGTTAGTAAGAACCAGTTAGAAGTAATATACTCAATTTAAGCTTTTCATGATAAATTTCAAGTTGATATAAGAGTTTGCAATCTGTTCTTGTGAAAAAAGTAATAAGCAATGTTTGTGCTTTAAAATAGTAGATACTGTATACTTTCCACAACCATTTCTCGGAAAAATCAAGTTGAAGCTGAGATTTACATTAAATCCAGGTTGCAGCTGATTTTATTTTATGTTAAATTTAGAATTTCACTGTTTTATTTTTTATTGTTGTTATTGTATATTTATAAAAGTAAATCATTTGATTAACAAATCAACAAGTGGACCATTGACGCACCCGAGATAAATGAGTCAAAATTGCAACGGACAAAATGTAAATTTTATACTTTGGCGTTCAACGTGTTTGGTGTGGTAACTTCTGAAATTTTTAATTTTATTTTTGAATTGGCACTTTTCCGATAGGATACTACCGCAGTACGTTTCAGAAGATAAATTGCCAAAAATCAAATACTAGTAAACTTATGTCTTTTTAATGTTGGTCAGAAATTTGGATAATTTATGATGTTCTACAAAACAGTGAGATTATCGCATAAATATAACCAAGCCAACATTAGCAATGACAATAAGTCAAGTTTTAAGGAGGAATTCTGTGTAGAGAAATTTGTTGATGCCAAAGCAGTGTTTACTTTTGCGTTTCCTTCTCTCCACTGCAGAAAATCAATTAATTGTTTTTATTATGTGTAATATTGCCTAATACAGGATATGGCAAACTTTGCTTCCAAGATCAAACTGTTGGTTTAAAGCCAAATTTATTAGCAAAAACTGACTTTCTAGCAGTAAATGCAGTGATTTAACTGGTGTCCATAGTATTAAATATAATAAAGAGCTTAGAATTCTCCATATAGATGAATGTTAATTTGTAAACTGTAAACAGTAGAAAATAGCAATCTTTTCAAGAATATAAGATTAATACAAAAAATTTAATATTCGTTCAACGCATTTACTGTAATACATTTAATATTGAAATGTTTATACAAAGAGCAAATACAAAATATATTGAATAGCCTGTAGCGGAGTAGGTACGTACAACTATGCAATATACTTTATGCCACTTTAGTGAATACATACAAAATCGATTTTAGAAATACCTCATAATTAATTAGCAAAAAGCAGATAACGTAAAATTTTGTAAACAACTGTTATTCATGATTAAAGTATTGAAGAAATTTATTTTCCTAATTACGTATTGTGAATCATTTAGTTTATCGGAAAAAACAGGTGCCTTGTTTGTTTTTCAAACTGGACTGCACCAGCTGACAAAATTCTTAATTGCCTACTGTTAGTAGTATTATAAAATAAGAGATGATTAAAAAACAATTTTAATAAACCGAAATTATCACTACACAGAGAGTAGAAATATGTGAACTAACAAAATATTCTGTAATGACCATCAATGAATGTTTTTTAATAAAAGAAAAAAAAATTATATAAACACAAAAGACGAATATAAACTTAACATATAAACCACAAAAAATATACTCGTATTACAAGTTTCACACTGGGAAATTTGCAGTGTGGCCGACATAAAATATTAAGTAATCCAATAGCGAGACGTAATAATAAATGAAGTACAGCACTTCTTAATATCCGCACAGTTACCACGTCCTCGAAACACCGAGAAGCTCTCTGGCGGAGATGGCTTTTCAAACGACATCTGTATTTTATTGTCAGAATTTTCCCCTTTATACGTCTAAAGATTCTTAAATGGATTTAACTGGATTTTTTTGTTATATTTTTTCTTTAATTAATTTACTTCCTGTTTCTAAATTTAAGTTAACAACGAAATTATGAATAAATTTAGTTAGAAAAAATTCTCCTTTTATTTCTAATTCCTCTGTCACAGCGACTATTAATTTTATAAAAAACAAAATACCTACATAAAATTTATAAATTATTATTATTTATTTATAAATTCTTTTCAAAACACACTTTCCAAATATTACTTTAAAAATTATTTATTATACTATCTGTCTACATGTTATACAGATTGTTTCAAGCTAATAGGTACATAGGAATAGAAGAATAGAAAAACTGTATTTATTTCTTTCTATAGTTATCTTACGACATTTTTATGGCTTTTGGATTAAATTTTTTTTACGTCATTTTAATCTTCATGATTACATACAAACCTCTACAACTGATTTTTACTTAATACCATAGTAACATTTCTAATGCTTAACCCCTATGTACCTAACGTGAGGAAACAATGTATATTATACAGAGTTACTATATTTTCGACTTTCGACTTAAAACTAGCAACTTATCATATCATATCATATCAACTGTCATACAAGAATTTCTACAATAAGGAAATATTGTCCAACTATCTAGACAAATAGTTTAATCTAAAATGGATTTTGCAAACAATCAAGTTTTTAACTGATTTCAATAAGTTAAACAAAGATTGTGAAAGAAGTCATTGGTTCTCTCAAATGAATCAGGGCCTGTAGATTATTGATGACTTCCTAAGACTACAGTTTGTTATTTCTGTAAGTTACTGTAACGGGAAAAACCTGAAAAAAGGTCTAATACCCGTTACGGATAACGGAAGATGTTCAATCCCGTAGGCGTGGTTCAAACTAAACTTTCTTAAATGTTATAAGATAAAAGCTCACACTCACAGAAACTCTAAATATGTTTTAAATATGGTAGAAACTAAGGGCGCCAAAAGCTGAAAGTCAAAAGAAAACCATAAGCCAACCCACACAGCTTCTCGTAGGCTGCCACCCTGCATATAAATGGCTCAAAGAATAACACCCTGTATATGGACTCCTCGCAAAATATCACCGTGTATATGGGCTTTTCACACAATAACACCTTGTATATGAGCTCACCTGAATTGTAGACACTTTATTTACCAAAATACTCGAAATATACTGCTTGACGTTCTAGCATCATAAATTCTGATTACACAGAATTTTACTGGGGTGATCGACTTGATGCACTCTTACTTACCAAATAAATATTAAATATATTTAACAATCTGGAACTCAAGTACGTTGATATTTCAAGCTAAAATTACGTTATTCTTATACACAATAATTTGTTTATTTAGGCCCTTCTGAGGATCCACTGGTGGATGAAAATAAACGTGAACAAAGAAACACTAAAATGTATGCAAATGACTTAAATATTATTATTCCACCCAGAAGGGGAAGAATCAAAATAAATATGAGAAGATTAAATATTCATTCAGTTAACAAATAAAATGCTTTATAAGAAAAATAAAGTTTATAACTTTGCCAACAAATTCTTTTGCAAGACATGAATTTCCAAAGTGCGTATTTATGATTTCATTTTTTTTACTCATAAGCAACCGCAAATCAAATAATTGCTTTTAATTTAGCATAAAAAAGGCAAACAATTAAAGCTTAATTCTACCTTCGAACGTTCGTTTTACAAAAACTAATTATTATATCCTTCAATTTGGGTTTTAGAAGATTTTACTTAACCACAAATAATAATGTAATTGATTTCTTACATACTAAATCCTTGGCTTTTCGGAATTTGCCAACACGGGTCCAGAAAGGGGTTTTTCAAAATGATAAATGCTAACGACTAGGGGCTTCAGACGGTTTCTTGAGCGGTCAACACTTGCCCGCTCGCAATCAATTCGTAGCACAATCGTCCGTAAATACTTCAGCGTGAATTAAAGTAAACCGTTTTCGAAACTGTTCTCAAAAGAAATTATTTGTCTACAACACAGTGTCTATTGCGATAATTGGATGGTTTATACAAAGTAATAAAACATCACAATTCCTGCATTCATGGCCAGCACACAAAGATTCTTTCCCGAGACGAGAATTGCGGCTAACACACACACTGAATGGGTGATCAAAGATGCACCGCAATAACGAAGGCTTTAAGAAATTCGCTGTTAACGGCATAATCCCCATTAAGAACCGCAACTAAATTGCGAACAAAACGATATCTAGAAGTTCTTCTTTACTACACGTGAACTCTATGCTTTGATTCGACGAGGATGTCGTAATTATCTTTCCATGACCAATCCCTGGAAGGACACCATAATCCACCAAGCTTAAAATCTCGAATTCACGGTATACTTTAAAATCGCATTAACAAGCGAGCCAAGCCTACGGAACAACCTCAACTTTGCGGCCAAAGCGGCCTTGCAGATGGCCAAGCTAACAGTCCTCGAGGGATGCTAAAATTTTTTCTGATGCATAAACATCTCACGGAAACCAAAAGTCAGATATATACTGCATTATGAAACAAATTACGAGCAGAAATGCAAGCTATGAAAAAACACTGCTCCTGTATTTCTGTAAACTAGCCTTTCTTACGAACATAAAAATGCTGAAACATAAACAAAATTTCTACGAACTAATAAACCATAAAAATGTTTAGACGTCTACGGAACGATTCTACATTAAAATAAAGCACGTACACATGGTGATTATAGCTTAACAAACCTTGAACGAAATATCTTTAACAACATAAATAATTTAACCAGCGTTTTAAGATAAAATAAAATAATAAATTCATATTAAATGAATACATTTAGAACGAAACTAAAAGCAGAGTCCGGATATCTACCCAATATTGAAAAGTGGCATTACATTACATTACGAAACAAGAATTTGAATCTCAATTAATAATTTTGACATGACCAAATATCAATAATGGAAGAAATTTTCTTAGACATAATCAGTAAACGAGTAGAGCAAAAGGATTTTCTGTGAAAACCTTGAAAAGTATGAAGCGGTCATTTAATGAATTTCGGCTAGTCAATTAAACCGCCAATATTTTTTCCTAGGAAAACTTCCATATCACTTATTCATTTCTAACAGCTTAGTATCATTGTAATTGCAATTAAAACATTCTTTAGATTACTGGTCTCCGAAATTAAACATGCAAAAAATTATCTATCTCTTTCTTTCTCTATTCGATTCGACTGCTAATTCCTTAATAAGTAACTATACTATCAGTTTAGACTTAATACTTTTTGACAGAAAAAAACAAAATAAAAAAGAGTAATAAACATAAGAAGCACCCCGAACGGGAAAGTAAAAGCTGTCAGTGCCATCAGGATCGTTTAGTTCAAATTTTTAGTTTTACATATGGAAAGCATTGCACACTTTAGTAATAGTCTGTGTTTCCAGTAGATAGTCCTTTTTTTGGAAACATTTCCTGCACTCATAAACTGTAAGATGATGACTTGTTTTCATCAAAACGATAAATCTGTGTATTTTTCTCATAGAAATTCTAACATCTCTAGATTACTGGGGGAGCATTTGGTATGTCTGAGTGACCTCTGAGTGACCTCTGAGAGATCTTTGTACATTTTTGGCCCGATTCCTTACCATGATCAACAAATGATAGAGCCAATGCAAAGAACAATGAAAGAGATAGCTTTCTCGACTTCAAGCTTGTTAAATAAAAAATCAATTAAAATGTATTAACAATTATCGCAGTTCCATAATGTAATTCACAAGAAGTCTTCCTTGAGTAATTGAATGTTGCAAGTTACAGCGTTATAATATCGGCGATCACTGTCCTGATATCTATGCAATAATTGATTTATGGTCAGCTTGACTTGTTTGTTTAGCACGGAGTACAATTCCTGTGTCTTCTGACTGCATTTTAATGCGTACACAGCAATATATTGTATCGAATCATTTCTCCTTCAGTGTTTACTTCCTTTTGCTTTGGGCTATAATTTATCTTGCAAGTATTTAGATCAAAATATCCTATTTTGTTCTTATTATTACACAAAAAGTTATTTTGTTTTTTAGGTGTTACTGCAAACTTTTATGACATAACTTCTGAGAACTCCAGTTTTCAATGATGGATTTAGGCTTAGTCAAAATATGAAGCGCCGCAAAATTTGAGAAACGATAAAAATTCGAGATTTATGGAGTTTCCTGGTGACTATGAAAAGATTTTAGATGTGTTTCAAAAATATTATTTTTTCCATCGGAGAATTATACCTTAACATGGTTAAGTATCTAATTATTGAAAAAAAAATTATCAATTGACCAATTGAAAATTTCGGGAATTATAAAACTATAAAGAAATTGAATAGATTTTTCTCAACTCTTTGTCTTTTGCCACAGCAATTCTTTTTTATATTTTTATTATTATACAGGGTGTCCCGTAAATGCCAATAAAGCTTTAGATAGCAGCCTTCCTCGACCTCTTAAGATGCCAAAATTGAAAACACGAATGTTCCAACGTACTTAGATTTGTCACACGAACCAAAAAAAGAAATTTAAACTTGGCAACGCTGCTGCAGGCAAATACAAAATTATTCGAATACAGAAACCAAACCGCCAACACGTATTTATTAAAGAATTCCTATTCGCAAACTCCTAGCACCAAGTAGCAGAGAATTACAAGAAACAATTTTAAGACGGAAAGAGTCCTTAGAAGAATACGGCATAAATATTAACCTGAATAAAACCGAAGTGATGGTAATAGCTAACACACAGGAAACAGTGGATGTTAACGTAAATGGACCAAGATATAGAAAATGATGTAAACAACAGACTGAAAAACGCAACTGGACTATTTAATGCGCTGAAGACAACTTGGTTTCGGAAAAGCGGTGTTTATCCCAATATTAGTATATGGCAGTGAGTGACAAAATGAAATCTAAAATCCAAGCAGCGAAGATGAGAGTACTCAGATGTATCGAAGGAGTGTACAAAAGTGACAAACTAAGAAACGCGACTATTCGAGAGAGGCTGGAAATGACGCCGCTATTAAAAATAGTTGAACGAAGACAGTTACAGTAGTACGGTCATATAGTGAGAATGACAAATGACAATGGGGTGAAAGTGATATGGGACTCTAATACGGACACGAAAAGACGCACAGGTAGACCTAAAACAACCTGGAGTGACGCCTTCAGTAAACTAATAACTGATAGGGATAACTGGCGATGGACAGAAGAGCCTGGGGAGAACTTTGCAATACAACCCTCGACGCCTAACTGGTAATACGAGAAAGAGGGATAAGTAAGTAAGGAACCAAAGTATCGCAAGAAATCAAAGATTTATCAATTTTATTCCAGTGATAATGGACCATAAAATTGTCATAACTTGAAAGAATTGCTGGCAACTAATTTCATCGGATTTATTAGTACACCCAAAACTTGCATGTTTGTCATATCTATTTTTTGGTAAGAATTCAATTTTTAACATCTTCAAAAAGAGAAATCTAACAGTTCTGTGCTTTATCAACGGCAATTGTTATTTTAACAGATTCGTTTGTTGAATTCGTAACTGCTCCATTTGGATTTGATTCTTTGGTTTCTGTTTATTTAATGTCAAAGATGTTAACTTCTGATCACTTGTACAAGAGCTGAGGGGAAATTTTCTTTTGACAGATTTGCAATAAGCACTCATAGAAGAACATGCTTACCTGAAGCTTTATTGGCATTTACGGGACACCCTGTATATTTCATACAGAGTGTAAAGGAAATGGCGGAAATAACTACAGTGCGTTATACTGTGCTCAAAAATAAGAAGAAATTTCCTATATCAATTTGGCCTTAACTGTCTATTTTTCAAAATATTAGCAATTAAAACTTTTTAAATTTGACAACGCGGTACGTTTAAAGGAATTAGTTATCATTGTTAATAACGTGTAAAGTTGCAATATTTTCAAAAGGCATTTCTTGCAAGGAATTTACCATTTTAAGAAGTGGATTACTATTACACTAGTCCAAAAAAAACTATAAACGGTACATAATGAGTGTTTTTTACGTTTAAACTCTGTTTAAACATTATTATTTTGTTGTATTTATTAAGAATGCAGAATCAACTAAGACTTCCAATAACTTCTTCAAGATAGCAGTAACAGCAAAATGGTATAGAGATTTTTGGTTTATTTTTTACGGTGGAAAAAACGTACTAAAGTTTTTTCCGCCCTTTCCTTTACACCCTGTATACACCTTTAAAAAAACGAAAAGGGTGCTGTATCAAAATAGACCTAGGGCGCAATCAAACCTAAATCCGCTTCTGCAAGTTCTTGCTTTCTGCTTACATCAACGCCATTTATATCGTTCCATGCGCATTCATTAAGAGTCTTAGAATCTCCAGGACGTAGCATGTATATATGATGAAAGTCTATTTCTTGATTAAAAAAAGATGTAAATATTATGACTCGCATGGGTAAAAGATTCCTTCGCGAACAATCGATGTATTATCTTGACTAGGTAGAGGTTGGCTTAATTTCTTTCGCTTTCATCGCCAATTTGGATTTATTGTTTGAAGAAATTTTTGTTTTGACCATTTTTATTTCAGTTGAGCAACAATTAATATTGTTTGCTTTTAAAGTTTCTTATTAATGAATTCTTCGAAGTGTTGTATATCAAGATTTTTTTTAATTTTGTCTTTTTGCTGCTTTCTTTAAATCTTCAATTGTGTTTATCAAAATCTCAACTTGTCTAGAGAATAAAGACTAAATTTTAAATAAACTAACATTCACGGTATTTGTTCGAGTTTTTTGTAAGTTGATAAAGTCTTTTTCCAAACTCCCGCATCAGTCTTGCTATTTTAGGCTCAGCAATTATCCATTGCGTCAAGATCTTAGAGTGTGAGTAACAAATTTAAGCTGATTATTTGGATTTAATTAACTTAAACTAAAAATTTAAAAAACAAAACACATAAAACAGTACACACTACTCAAATTTGCTAATAATAACGGCAATACTTACTACTTAGTTTAACACTTTACCGTTCGAGTGTTTTCTGCCGAAAATAATTATGAGGAGAACAAGGAAGAATTTTCGTACAAGAGGTTGCCTGCTCAGCTTTCAGACATTTACTATAATAATAACTACCTGCAGCCCAAATTTAACTTTTAAAAGTTTTGTTTTGAACAAAAATGAAAACATTACTTGTAAATGAAAATTAGGGCCTTTAATCTCTAACAGACAATAAAATCATGGAAATACTAGTCAAGAGTGTGGTAGAGCGAGGATAACGAAGAGGAGTGAGGAAGAGCTAGGGTACATCCTTGGGTAAAACTCCATTTAAAATAATTGTGAGCTATTTGTCCATCACTTAATCTTTCTCAAAATCTGTTAATTAGGGGGATATTTCAGGGCACACGTACATCGTAAACTTTAATTTATTTAAAGTGTTTTAATCAGTAAGGACAATTCAGACTATAAAGGTGATTTACAACTTACAGTTTGTATTTTACTGCTGAGAGAATAAAGTATAAAAAGCGTGGCACTACTAACAGAAAAAGTATAGCAAAAATGTTGAAGAGACTTACGCTTTTAGCTCCCGCACAGATTTTAATATTCATTTCTGTCTGTTCCGCTGCTTAAATATTATATTTTTAAAATTACCTGATTTAATATAGTCAACACAAAATTAATTATTCGTATCAAACTTCAAGATGTGAATTTTATACGCACATAAAGCTGTTTGCAAATAAAATGGTGTATAATTCTAGGCGAACGTTGAAAATTCACGTGTGCATAACATCAAGGCAACAGCTTTTAAGTAGAAACCACGATCCAGACTTATAATGACAGAGTGCATAACTACTGCATTCCCCTAGCAAAAGCATAATTTGCTTTTCGCATATCTCTCTATTCGTCGAGGTAATGCATTCATTAGTATGTAATTTCTCTTTTGAACTTTACTTTTTTTTTGTTTTTAAAAGAAAAGCTAGTTTTCATTTGGGTGTAGCAGAAATACTTTGTTGTTTTATAAATTCTTGGACTTGTAATTACACGTACTTTGATTAAACAGTTAAATATTTATAAATATGAGGGTTTGTATTTTAGAACCTGCATATTACAACTAAACTTTTATTTGTCAAAGAAGATCCTATTATGCACAAGTGTTAGTTTTCTATTTTCTTGTAAGAAGATTGATTAAAATGAAAATAAATTAAATCTTCATTTAGCAAATTGTATTGTGCAACAGGTAATTTATTATGTGAATTTGAGGAAATATTAAAATTAAAATAAACAGATCTTACACTATTTAAGTAAAATTACCTACACGAGCTTACACCTTAATTGTTAAACACAATAGAAATTAGATAAATAAATAAATAAATAATACACTAAATACTAAAGAATTAAACATTCCCCACTTGTAACCGTCTTTACTAACTAAAATTAAATTACCTACTTTTAACAAAAAATAAGCCGACAGGACTAGTAATAGGTGCATTTCAAAAAGCAAATATGAACATCAATATCGTCAGTATGGAGGAAAATAGCCAATTAACAAGGTTCTGGAAGCTGGAAGAATTCTATCAACTACGTGAAACAACAAACGAAGGAAGAGCATGTAAAGAATTCGATTGGCAAATGGCACAACGAAACCAAGATGACACATACACGAAATAAGCTTACTATTCAAAGAACCGCCAAGAACACTGGGAACATCAAAATCCAAATTTGAATCAACAAGTTCATGAAAAAATATCTACGGCTTGGACACATGAATATAGTATATTTCTCATCAAGCAGTAATTACGGCAGACAGCGCAACCATCAAGCTGCGAGGGATATTTAATGCAGCTTCTAATGTATCTAGTGGCTACAGCTTCGAAGATAACATGCATACTGAACCACGGTTACAACATGAAGTCGCAGATATCCTACTGCGCTAGAAAGCGTACAAAATAGCATTCTTAACTAAAGAAGATGTATCGCCACCAAGAAGATCAACAGTTCCAAAAAATATATTGGAAATTTGATCTAACAAATCTAATGTAAGAGTAGCACAACCAAAGTACCATACCTAGACATTAAAAGGCTTTAAGAATTATCAACTGATAAATCAAAAACTTCCCGAAAAACATCAAAAATTACAAAAAGAAATACCTACGGTCTGAAGTTAGCACTGTAAGAAAGCTATTAGCCTCTATATGCAGATCATAGCAATGCTTCACAAGGAAGGATTCTCACTGCGAAAATGGTAAGCAACAATAGATCAGTAGTCAAAGTTCTTCTACAAAATCGTTTAAAACCTTTAAAACGTATATACCAACCAAGACCCTTTTCTAAAATATTAAAACTTACAATTTATTCGAATAGTTGGCACCAGTCACAATACAAACAAAAATATTTAACCAACAATTCTGGTTAGAAGACTTAAAATAGGACGATCAAATACCTACCAAATTTTGCCGGCGATAGCTCAACTACTCCACGTACCTGGAAAATAAAAATTCCACGTTGAATACATCATGAAAAGAAATGCCAATTGCGGCTTTATAGTTTCTGTAACGCCTCAAAAAAAGTGTACGGAGTCTACAGAAAAACCTACGTTAACTCTGCTGACTGCGAAATCAAAAGTATCATCAACAAGAACACGACTGACATTACCAAGACTGGAGCCTTGTGCAGCAGAGCTTCAAGCCGAACTATTAAAAAAACCTCAACAGCATTGGTACTCTAGACCTTCTTGGACGCATACCATGATTACGTTGGGAAGGATAAAGGACGAATTCTAACTATGGAAGATCTTTGTGGCCAATAGAGTTGCACGCATTCAAGAACTCGCGATAGAATGAACCCAAGGAAATCAAACAGTTGGTGAAATGATTTCGCATGCCCAATTCAAACTACCGCAGAACTACAGTAGCTGTCACCAGATCGTAGCGTCGTCATAATTTAGCAGTATCAGCGAAGCATTTTTATCATTGGCGTGAGTTTTCACCTACTAAAGAAAGTTCGCCAGTCTCTGTCGAGGAATCCAAAACCAAGCAGAAAACTTATATTTCTGAGATTCAAGTAATTCAATATGAAAAATACTAAAGATGTTTATCACCAACTCACCCACAAAGGTGGCAGTCACATGTAATAAAAATAGAGAAGACGCCACGATCTTATTTAGATACCATAAGACTGCATCAACTCAAAACTTCAAAACGAGAAGAAGTCTCTCAGCTAGAATAAAGTAAAACAAATCCAAATGTCATCATTTTGCAAGATTCATGGTTCATCTATCGGTTAAGGAAACCGAAACGACATACCAAACAGTCAAAGAGCAGAACGTAAGAAATTCAAGAACCACTCCAACTAGACGACACGACCGACATAACCCAAAAACATAGTATTGCAATATTTATTTCAAGTAAGTCTAAGACCAGCACCCCCTAATATCAAGTTTCGGGGATGCCAATTTGTCTAGTTTTGGATATAAAAAGTACAGATCAACAATATTGATTTTACTCAAGGTATTCTGCAGTCAAATTAAAGCTTGGCCGAAATTAGCTAACAACTACAAGAAATCAATGTTCAGGCAGATGAAACTACGTTTGTCCTGATTTTGACAGTATGAAAACCAACTCTGTAGGTTGGAAAATGGATATGCAAAGAAACTTGATTATATTTGTTAAGACCAAAAAGAAAAATTGAGCAAAAGTAAATGGAGCAAGCATCTTACTAAAGATCGCTTGTAGATTTCTTCTTCCAAATGTCAGATGATGATACTAAAAAGAACATTTTAGATTACGTCTGAGGCCTTTAGAACATCCCAAAGGGGTAGCTTACGCCTTATTACTAACATTAATCCTTCTGTTTCTTCAAGATTACCTTTAATTTTGCTATACTTTTTAGCATTTACAGAAAGATCTTGCAAGAATTTAATCTGCTTAGATTACTTTGATTATAGGTGTTTGTAGATATCTTTTATCATAAAGTATAAGGGACAAAATTTTGGATTTTTGAAATTTTTGACAGGAGAACGTATGTTATTATCTTTTTCAAGTTTTGGGGTTGTTTCTTGTTAATCCAATTTCAAATTTTAAAAGTACAGCTGTTGACAGCAATAAAAATCTTTGGAAGCTTAAATGGATTTTTTTAAAAGTGATCTTAAAATAAAGAGATTATACCTTGAGTCTTCTGCCAAATTTCGACAAAACAAACGTAGTTTTAGTATCCAAACGTTGTTGGTAAATGAAGTTACCTTCTAGAGCTTTACAGTGTAGTACCAATCCGAGCGGTATCTACATACTTACATTAATGTTTACTTTTAAAGCACATTTTGAACGTATATTTAGGTTACAGGAACGATGAATAAATTTTAGTCCTGCCACATCCACTCAGACTAACAATAAGCCTAGAAAGTACTAGATGTGTATGCAAAAGACGAACCTAACCTTGTTTAATTGTTAAAAGTTACTAGGTACTTGTTCTACCTATTGGCGTGAAAAACTAGCCAAAAAGAAGCTTTCTTTCCATATTGGCTCTATTGAAATGGTTTCTTAGAATTATGCCAACTCTTAGAAATAATCTATGACATTAATTGCCATTCGTAATTTGAAAAAACTTTCTTCGTTTCCGATGTATTTTGGCGCCACTAAAAGCAAAGCAATTTGTGTCGTTTAATTACTAATACAACACGAACAGTTCTCGTTTTGATTTTTAAAACAGATCGATTAGCACCGCACGCAACAATTGCAAATTTTGTTTGGCAAGTTCTTAGAAGAGCAACTTTTTTAAATGGCTCGCTATTTTGAACTTGAGTATCTCTCCTATTTTACTTTCCTGTGTTTTATTTGTTATGTAAACGCAGAAAGAATTTCCTATTTTCATCACTTCGTTGCTTGTTAACATAACACATTGATTGCGATATTGAAATCGAAAGCAACAAAAATATTAAAAGAATGTGTTGTCTTTTGATCATGGAAATCATTCTATAAAAACAAAAAATAATTTTTTAAAGTTGAAGTTTCCAAAAACACGAACTAGAATATTATTGTGTAAACAAACACAAAGATGTGGGAATTTTAGAAACCTTGAAATTATTTCTGTTTAATTCAGAGACTGCATAGTTCTGCCAAATGCAAGAATTGTTTTAAAATCTTAAACGTCAGCTCATCTAAGCTGATTTAATTTTACAAATACACCCTCAAAAGATTTTCAACTTTAAAATTTTGAAGAAAAACTTTTTATTCCACTTCAATTGACTCCACGTATTTGTAAGATTCAAAATTCCATATAATATTCAAGAGGTGTCGGTTTACCCGGAATTGTTTGTGTTTGACAGCGCAAGGTTAACGAAGCGTTCGATCCCACGGGATTTCCTGCAAAAGTTTTAGGATATTTTTCGCTCGAAGGAGTGTGTTTTCGAATGTGTATTAACATGAATTCCTTGGCTTTGAAGGGACCAACTTCGGGGTTGGTTATTGATGAGCAAATTTTTTTCCGACTCTCTCTCTCCCTAAAATCAAACTTCCTTTGCTCGTTATTTATCGATAATTTTAAATTGGATTTTAAGAAACAATATTTGCTTATAATTTAAGGCATCGAGGATTTTCGCATCTATCAAATAGGTTTTAAGTAAAAAAAAAATGCATTGAATACTAGAAATAATTACTTTCTAAATCGATTTTTAAAAGAAGACTTCAATTTTTACTGCTACGAAATTATAAAAGTAAGGGACGAAATCCATCAACCAGTTTAACGATCTGTTAAAGTCGTTAACACAGTTGAATTGAAGAAAATATCGTTGACTCAGCTATCACGAACCCTTGTTTATACCTCGCAACTGTTGAAAATTAAAAATTACTAGAGTTACTTTCGTACGAATGGTGCATTGAACATTGAAAAGGTTTAATTGAGTGTTGTAATTCCCACTTTTGTGCTCTGTAATTATGAGTGAAACGAAATTTAATTGCTTATCGGTTTATTCTTCTTTTTGTTATTACATTGCATCGGGGATGGTTCTGTAATTATTGCAGTGTGTCTGTTTAGTAAGCTACGTATAGAAAACAATACGTACAAGATCAAAGAAAATTTTGAATTTTTGCAATTTTATTAGTCTAGCAATTAATTATATGCTTGAGCAAGCTTGAGTAAAACAAATTAATGGCAAAATAACATTGACATGCTACATGTTAGCATTTTTAATTAAAAATTTCTATTTCTGAGTAATTAGGTGCTGGTCACTATTACGTATTTTATTTCATTCAAAAACTTTAGAAATATACTATCTTTACCACTAGCTGTTAGACAAAGAAATAATTTTTTGTTTTTATGAAATCCGCTTAATTTAGATAGAAAAGTTGCCCTTGAATTGTTTTCGTAGAAGACGACGTTTTTGAGCAAAATTGAATTTTCCCATACCTACTCTTTTCTTATTGAATTTAATATCTAGATTAGTTTAGGAGAGCATGTTGCTTTTTATCCTGAAATGCGTTGTTTTCAAGTAAAATTAAAAGTTTCAATTCTTACTCAATTACGTGCACACCATCAGAAGCTAAGATGCTCCTTTATTATTGATATCTTTGATGTAATATTGTCCATTTTGAAGAATGCAAAAACTCTTCAGGTCATTGAAGTTGTTTACCTTTATTATCAATAATTTACTGTATCTGCGAAAAGGAACAAATATCTTGCTGATGATGACTATTTACATTGAAAAATGATGTATAGATAGATAGATCAAGTCATCGAGTTTTTTGGTCTGGAGTGCGTAATATTGTATCACTGAAATTTCCTTTCGCTTAATCGGCCGTCACATTATTATTTTTTTTTCGGTATCCTAAGAAGATTGTCGTCGAACGACTTCGATTTTGAAGAAGGTCGTTTAGAACACATTTGACGAGGTACTGAGTTTTCTGATGATGATATTCAACGACTCCGTACCTATTATAGTCTCACCCAAAGTATGTATCAGAATGCCGTAAACTTTAATCGACGTGTGTTTTACAGGGGTTACTCATATGTTAGATTATTCGATTCTCCCTTTGTAAATCAGTACATGTTGTAGAAATAGATGTAGAACAGTTCCCTTGCCTGAAAAATTTAATAGCAAAGGATAAGAATCAAAGAAGATAGTGAAGCTAAACTAAAACAAGCCAAAAAGTTTTTTTCCCAATAAAATAGAACTCAAACTTCTGAAATAGAATTACGAAAAAATCAGAAACTAAAATCGTCTGAATTATCGTATTATTGTAAGCAGCTAGACAGGTACATAACCAATCGAAAGATTTTAAAAGAAACAAAAGAAAAGAACATAAACAAAAAGACCTTTAAAGCATACCTTAAAAGAAAAATCTTCTCAAAACTATAACATGTGGCACAATAAAAGCAGGCTGACACAGAAGACAGAGTAATACATGATGGATTTCAGTGTCTGCTGTCGGTGGTTTCGACTCCATCGCTCACAGTCTGTTTTGGGGTGTTCTTATTGTTGATGGAAATTTTGAGAAGCTTTGTCAGACTAATTTCGTCTAATATTTGTTCTCTGGTTACAGTTAACAATTCCACATCTAATCAGAAATGTTATCTACTTGCTGTCTCAACATGAACAAGTTACATAAACAATCCAGCGAAAGAACTCAACTTCGATTCAGTATCTTACCGTACAACGTAGTGTACACCATTCTATGACTTATCTTCAGAGCAACATAGTTGCAAAAACCAAACTTTTAGGAATAAGAAAAAATAGCGAATTAGTTTTTACTAAAACAATCCGGCTGGTATGAAATAAACTTTCCAATGTGTTTCGGCGCACCGTTTTATCATTTTTCCACAATATTGTTACAACCAAAAATCTAAAACAACAGCTACTACACGTTATGAACGATGTTTAACAAACGACCACTAAAACCACGACGCGTGGTGTTATCTGGAGAAACTTCCACGATGCGTTCTGAGCGATTTAATTTACTTTTGGTAATTAGCAGTTAATTGATCAGAATTACTCGAAATCAGAAAATATTAAAAAGCTGGAAATCTCTTTTTGGTAAATAAAATCGAAATTGGCGAAGGTAAACTCATTTCGACTGTAAACTATTTTCAGTACTTATTCTTATGCGAGCCAGAGTTAACTAACACTTAGAACCATAGACAGCACATTTTTGGGAAAAGTTTTCTTCTAATAACGCCCAAAATTTCAACTGCAACATTTTGGCCCAGATACGTTCTTCAGAACAAATCTAGCATTTTTGCAGCTTATTTTTCTAACTCGGCCCAAAATCTTCCGTTTTCAAAGAATCGTATGCCAATCTGGTCCTTTGCTTGGTGTCATATACGGTTTCTTAAGAATTTTTTTATTCCTTTATGTAATGAGATGTTGCATTGTTTTTCAGACGCTTTGCTACTCCCACCTCTCGTACTATCTTAATTATATCGCTCCCCCATTTTAGTTGTCCACTGACAGGTCTGAATAAGAAAGATCGGTTTGTGAAAGTTTTACATCGTCTACAACAGATTATGTTTAGAACCGTTCACAATGCAAGTTTCATTCTCTGAAGTTTCCTATTTTTAAACGTAGCATCACAAGACCATAACATCAAAACCCATTCCATTATAAAGCAATATTTATGAAATGCTTGAAATACAAATATTCACTTTTATTTAGTTTCTAAAGAAATCCTAAGATTAATTAGTCACTGGTAAGAAGGTAATAAAAGAAAAACCGTAGATTGTTTTCAAATTGGCTTGTACTACTACAAAACACGTTTGAATAAATTTTATAGCTCGAACGTGAAAACTTTAAGCGTTTTGTTAAATTTGTGTTCGACAGCTAATTTTTGTTGGTAAACTCACCCTTACATGAGCCAATTTGGTTTTATCAAGAAGCTCAAATAATAGTCCAATGTTGCAATAATTGTGTGCTCAATTACACAATTGATCACACTAAAAGACATGTTATTCAATCAATCAATGAAAGCAAGTTCCACTCTCCATCACAATGATAGGAAGTAATGGGTTATTCTTCATCATGATGGTATCATCGCCCATTTCTAAGATAGGAACAAATGTGATGAGGAGTATATACATACTCATTTTATTATATAATATGTCATTTTGAGTGATAGAATGAAGCGCAAAAATAGGAAATGATGAAATAGTCTCACTTCTATCAGAAGAAGGTCTATACTTAATTCAGTTTCTAGAAGTATTAAGGTGTCATGGACAGTTTAGTTACGTTATATTTCATTACTAAATCAAAAGGTCAGACCTCTATGACTACATATGTCAGATAGGTATTGGCTAATATGCACTGAAGTTTACTGAAAATGTACCAACTACTAGCTAATTAGTATCTTGCAGTTTGGTTGTTTTCAGCAGTGGTGTTAACTGATGGACTCACTATAAAAGGCTATAGCCTAAGTTAGGATAAAGGTAGAGGCAAGCTTTGGGAATATTACCAGACATAGTCCAGTTACCTACAGTAACAACGGAGAATCCTGGATTCTTGTGTCAAGTCTGCTAACATGTATAACATCTAGAAGCTTTCAGGTATGCAGGGCCGACTGGAAGTTTTGTGGGGCCCTTAGAATAAAAAAAGTAGAAACACACACTTCTTTCCTAGACATAGCATAATTCGTTTATTTTAAATAATTAGAGAAAATTAGAAATTTTATTTATTCTGAACATATCGATACAAAAAAGACGCGGAACCCCAGCAAGGGCTGGGCCCTGGGTAGTTGCCCCATAAACCCGGCTCTTTAGCCGGCCCTGCACGTACGTATAGAAAGCACCGTGTACGATAAAGAGAAAAACTCAATTTTCGACTCTTAAAGTCTGTGTTGACTCTTGAGTTAATCGCAACAAAACAATTTTTCTAAAACCTAAACGAATTTAAAATTTGATTTATAGAAAGACAGTCGAATGCAAAATTTATAAACGATTTTTAAAAAAGGTAAGAACTATCGAGAAATAATTTAAAAGTGTTAACTCCACAAGCTGAAAAGGACTTGCCGTAAAACATTAGACCTACTTAGTTTCCTGAACGTAAATACTTATTTGTATCTACTATTCCTCCTAATTTATATTTCATAACCTTACAATAGAAAACATTCTATTTTTATTTCTAGTTACAGCTTGTAAATCAAATCTAAAGTGATAGTTTGTCCGATCTGCATTTGCAAATCCTAGTTTTATAATCACAATAAAACTATCTTAAAGTACATTAGCGATGTTGACTACTAATGCACCGTTGTGCATCCAATCGTAAACCTCGGAAGAGTAAATCCTTCAATCAGATTCAAAAGTGAGGTAGCAGTGTGGAGAAAATTAGGGCAGTAAAGGAGTAGCTAACTTATTCAAGTCTGTTACGAGACATTACCGTAAATCCGCAACTGCCTGTGAGCGCTGAACGATGTCGTTACTCTTTACGACGGATGGATTATGGACGTTAGGGTGGAATATATCTGTCATAAGCTTCAGTAGAATTCGTCCTCCGGCTATCCTAAATACTTAACTAAATTAATTTCCTTACGTAATAAGATTATCAAGAGAGAGAAGGAACAAGCTCGATTAAAAAGTATTTCAGTAAATTCTGTTTTATTTTTTATTTAATATTCACCCCAATTTAAACAGTTTCTAACTTTTCACAACCATCAAAAATTACTTAACAGAATCTGTACCCCTAATAGAGTAAAGAACGCTGATATACATACGAAAACTATTATCAAGTCTTTTAACTGCCTTAATTTCTCAAGATTCCTTTCAACTAGACATTTTAGGCAAGCAATCAGATTAAGTTCTATTTTCAAAGCCTTACTAGTAAAATTCTTGTCCCATCCGTTCCGGTACATTTAATTCTATCGATTACTAACTAAAGTAGGTTAAAATTTACTTTCCACTGTTTTAGAATTGGAAATCTTCTTCTATGGTCGTTAAAAGAGAACTTGTTTGTTATAGTCGAACTTTGATGAGGTTAATGTCTGGAAATTGATCTTTTTCTGGATGCTTGAGATCACTAAACCCTTTTAAATTATGGCGTTTATATGTACGTGTCAAATGTAACATCGTAGAAAGTTTCATGGTAACTTTGGCATTTACTTTCGCTGTTTTTAACAGTGGGCTTTTATCTCAACTTTGAACGTTATATTCACTATGATCTGTAAAGTTTTATTCAATAGGCTTTAAAGATTTATGCATAAATGTCCTGTTTATGTATTGAAGCTGTAAAAAAGGGAATTTTGCGTAAGCAAAGATTGTAAACATAAAGTGGAAGTAATGACGTTTTTTGAGTTATTACAAAATAAAAGAACTTCTAACTTTTTGAGGAAGCAATTTCGCCTAATGCAAACTGAACTTAAGCGATCTATTTTGATTCCAGCAACCTACCCTTAAACGATGTCCTGTTGTTACATTACTTTTTGGGCATCCTTAAATCACTTTCAAGACTTCAAATGCGTTCTTTGCAAGAACGATGCAGATTATTCTTTTTTGGTATAAAACTGAATTGCTCATCTGATTTCGTGTTTACAAATTTAAAAAGCTACTAACAAAATAGTTGTTAACAAAATCTGCTAGCTGAGGTGCCCTCTATTATTATCATGAAAATCGACACCAACGCCTTTGTCGACAATTGAAATCTAGCTGTACCAAATTTGAGCAAAATCGCATTAACAGTTTTTGAATTTTAGTAAGAAAAAAATAAAAATAAAATCTGAACTGAAGGGCTCTAATTTCTTAACGAGGCGATTTTACATATTGCAAGTTAGGCTTAATCAACCCCAAGAATCCATCCTTCAATGTTGTGCTATTACTTTTCAGATAGAATGCATATTGTGATATTTTCTTATATTTAATTGCAACTCTCTTAGGATCTAAAGAGAATTGAATTGATGTTCTAGAAGGTGAAGTGCATTATTATAAACTCTATATTTCGAAAACAAGAACTAAAATAGTTTGACCCCTGAGATATGGATTTGTTCTTTATTTTAGCCTATTTACCTATTTATTTACCTATTAGCTATTAATAAATTTAACTGGTTGTTGTTACAGTACGATTGAAATACCTAAATCGTTATTTCTTTCAATCTTTATTTTTATTATACCGCTTGGAAAATAACGACGTAGACACAATAGCACACCGAGGGGAGGGGAGAATACTATTTAACATTACTGGAAAACAAATGCACATAGGTACATAATTCAAGTCACGAAGCACAGAAACAATGCATGCTAGCTACCGATTTCTTTCTGTGTCCTTATAGGTTATGGCTTTTGTTATGCTTACATCTTTAGTTTCCAAACTGTATAAAATACTTTGTGTAGGTTACAATAAAATTTGGTTTGAACATTTCTCAGTGCATAAGTTGATAGTGTAAATAAAGTATACATATGGCAAATATTGGAGGGATATTTCTAAAAATTTAATAAATTAAATACAATCTTATAGAGCACGCATGGGGCGTGCTGCAGAAAAAAATTGTATCACTTGTTAGTTTCATTAAATAAATTTTGTTTTGTAGTTTATAGTTTAATTTCATTCAGCATTGTTAATATCTCATTGCCATTTATATAGATAGTATGTGGTATCAAGCAAAGGCTGACTTCATGCTTTCTTCAGTCGTAAACAACAGATACTTATCTTAGAGACTTATGTAATAGATAAATATTCAGGACTCTCTGTTCATATCAAAGCAAGTACAGAAAAATGCAAAAACAAACTTTCCAACAAACAATTTAATAGCTCCATAGCAGTTAGATTTAAATACTTACAGTACACATTGCTGTATTCAACAAAAATCTATAGAAAGCGAAACATCGCATAGGTATGTCATTTTCTTATGAAACACTTTGTAGGTATGTATAACTATGAATTTATTAGCAAGGAAATATGCAACAGCTAATATATAACTTTCATCTTCACAGTTTTGCGATAGCAAGGATATCTAAATACTAAATATCTTAACTACGTGTTTGGAAAATCTGAAGTTCTAATTTCACGCTGGTATCTCTTTGTATGAGTAAAAACATTTTTGCTTTAAAAGGATGTTTTACAGTCAAGATTTTTAATTCACCAATCCCATATGGTCTAGTGGCTAGGATACCTGGCTCTCACCCAGGAGGCCCGGGTTCGATTCCCGGTGTGGGAAATATTCTGTTTTTTATAATAAATAAGCATGCTATCAAGCAACAATAAAAATAATAATAATTAATTTTTAGTACTAAGTTTAAAAAACTTAAATTTAGGATAGTGTGTAAATGATACGTTCAATTTTTCAACAGAAAGGATACCGCAGCTCGCTTATAAATAAATAAAAATTTATATTTCTTTAGAAAGTCATTATCTCAATTTAACCTAGGAATTTACTCTGTAATTTTACTAATAATATTACGTGCCTCAACAGAATTCTGCAAGAATGGTTTTCAATGCTTTATAGGCATTGGCTTTTCTTCCTCTGACATGTACTAGGAAATATTCTTTATTTCTTACATGATAACAACACAGTAGGCATCTCCTTATATTTAAGTAGTCTTTCATGCAGTATAAAAAGTATACTAGAGTTAAGATTTAGAAAATTTTACTTCTATGGTGGATTGTGGATCAGTAAATTTTCAATAAACAATGCGTCCGATATAGACAGTGACATAAACTTATATAGATGATAAACCCATATCTGTCCGAGTCTACCGGCCTTCCTCACGAAAGTAAGGATATCGCTCCAAACTAGAGTACTCTAGAATTAAGTATTCCTTTCTTGCTAGAGTAACAGTCTGAAAGGTTTCATAATAATCTTCACATTCTCAAAGAAAGTGGAAAGACGTATTTCATCACTATTTTCATATTTAGGAACTTTTCCTTCATATAAGCGACTTTAGGCTCTTGTCCACTAGCCAGTTTAGCTTTGACAATTTAAAACCGGTTAGATGATCTTTCGCCTTGTGACAGTCACTGCTTCTTAATCAACTCATTTTTTGTTCTTATAAGCCCATGCAATTGCAGCTGACAAGACCTACTGTCTTGATATTTCCACAGAGGGTTCTGATCTCAAGCAGGTATCCTCGACTGCAAGTCTGAAGAGTTCTCCTGACTTGTGGTTGACGTAGATTTCGCTATACCCAGGAATCTAGACGAGGTTAATCTCTTTTGTTGTGAAGAATTTTTTCAGAGCTTCTGCACCCTCTGAACAAGAATTTTTTTTCTAGTACCGCCTGACTGTCGGAGCTTTTGCTCCGTCATATTTGATTTTTCTATGTATATCACCGATAAGATGGCATAAACTTCCGCCTGAAAAAAATCTTTGGTGTATTTTTCCAAAGCCAAGCTTTCATGCACACTTAAAGTTTCTAGATATATGATTGCTACCTAGGGCTGCCTCTCGTCTATACGTGATCCACCGAGTCCTTTCTCTCACTGTCTCTTAATTGAGATACTTTCTATGTAGCACTAAACGATAATTCGTTTGGGTTACCCTGTAAGTGGTCAAAGGTACTTTTTTCCATTATGATAATGGTATTAAAGAGAAAGGTTCAGTTGAGAATTGTACATTTTATCCGATGTAAATGTTCTAGTAGAAGTCTGGTTTTTAGAGGCGTGAGACTGACGATACCAATAGCTTTTATTCTAAAATTAACCAACAACACTGGGCAACCATTCCTGTCTGTGATGAAATGTATAACTTAAAATAAAAATAATGTACACAGACTGGAACTGAGATCAAAATATAGTCCGAGTACTTAACTATGTGCAATTTAAACTTAGTCTAAAAATTTAGATACCTGAAGCCATCATTTTTTTGACAACAAAAAGTTAATTTGAAATCAGTTACCTACTTAAATATTTTTTAAACGGTATAGTGATTGAACTGGCCCCAGACATACATCACAAGTCATCAGGTTTATTTATAAGTTTGAGTACGCCAATAAAAAAATTTCTTTAGAATTGTAACAATAAAATGGAAGTTCATACGGATGAATATAATCGTGAAAAATTACACAATGTTGAGCAGAGTTTTTTTAATACAACCGGAATGCAGTTTGTTAATGATATTCGCCGGAGCTTATTATAATGTTCGTCGAAAATAGGCTTTTTTCATTTAGACAGTATAACAGCAAGGTATCATTTGACAAAACAACAATGGCCAGCACTGGCAAACTTGCGCACTCCTTTGCTAGGCTTTAGATGATTCTCTTTCCTTGAACAGACCAGTCTTATTTTCCAATATCTTTTCCTACCATACGGATCGTTCGATTTACTGATTTTTGAAAAGGGATTTTTAAACAACAAAGATTTGACGATGTACAATTCCCCAGTCGAAACGCTTGTTCTTTGAAGCAAAATAAAATTCCTTGAAAACACAAAAGGCTTACACATGGTAATTCAAACGGTGTGGAGTAAAAAATCATAACACACCCATATCCGATTCTCAGGGGTTACTGAGATAATCAAACACCGACTGCAGATTACACCTAGTTGCCATGCAAAATAACAACAAACAAATTCTGGCAAACAATTCGTGGATAAAGTTGCCTTATCTATCTTCACAATTTATGCCAGAGATGGTAGACATCCGGATCATCGAGTTTTTATAAGAATTCACAATAACCTATGTAAATTCGGGAAATTCACCTATCATCATCTTGTTGGTCGAAACAGAGATGTTGATCTTGAAAATGATACCATTGATGCAAATGCACTAACTGCTGACCCTTCTACTAGTACCCGTAGAATTGCTAACCATCTAGGTTTGTCTCATAGTTCAGTGTGGAGTAAAATTCATGACGATGGGCATTATCCTTACCACTCACAAAGCTAGGCATTGCTAGACAAAATTTTTATCGTTGTTTGTTAAATGTTATTGGCGACACCTTACATTTCTTACATTTTGTGGACTGACAAAGCCCTGTTCACTAGAAACAGAGTGAACAACGATTATAATTTGCATACATGGACATTATAAAATGCACATGAAGTTTGAAAAATCAAATCTAAACATTGACTGTTTTAATGCTCAAAACTGACAAGAGTTTTCCCAAGAAACTCTGCCTATTGCAGCTTGGTTGAATAACGAATACTCTCAGCAATGGATTGCGGGCTGGGGTCCAGTTCCATGGTCAGCTTGTTGATCGCATTAAAGTCCGATAAACTTTTATCTATGGGGTTGTTTAAAAGAAAAAGTCTACTTTATTCTAATCAAAAGTCAAAAACATTTTATAAATTGACTTCATCAAGCTAATGTGAAGAAGCATGCATACAATATAACAGTAGGCAATTTGAACAATCATTGTGATTTTTTATTTGTTCTTAATTGTCTTTTGCTAACTAACTAGTTATTTTTTAAGATTTAGTATCTTAAATAAACAGTTTTTCATTATCTCAGCAATCCTTGAAACTTGGATGTGGGTACCCTATAATTTTTTACTCCAAATCACCTGTCTAATAAGTCCCTAGAGTTAAAACCATACCTTTTGCATCACCCTGTATAAAAGAATTAGGTTTTTATTTCATTGATTAGAGAACTTTAGAAAATAAATTTGTAATAGGAAATTATTGATACAGAGTGTCAACAGTCTAATATAAATTTTAAGTTTGAATGTTACAAATCTGAACCAAAAATCTTTCAACTCCACCGAAACAATGCACTAGCCTAGGGTTACCTTTCACATTAGCATTCAGTCCTTTCTAATTATCGCCATTGTTAGCACCACGGTAATGAAATGTTTTCTATTTTCGAATGAGACATATCTTGACTGTTTAAGTCATCAATCTCTAGATTTTTGCCATTCAACATGCCTGATGGCAAAAAAAATGTTTAGGTCTTAAAAACGATTTTTTGTATAGCCCATTTCTTACCTTAATACAAAATCAGCACGTCAATAAAACTATTATAATTACATAAGATGGTAATAGTGATCCGTTTACATACAAATTAAAATAATCTCTTATACTTATAGCTTGTATACTGTCAGTCCCATGTCTTTGGAGTTTTATGTGTAGACAATTTCCAAGAAAGAATGGACACCAAACATCAATATTTTGAAGAATAGAAAAATGCAAATAAAAGTGTCTGTTTATTTTTGTTTCGCCTTCAGCAGTCGCAAATTTAACTAGAACATTATGATGGAAGAAGAGTAGGTTGCAAGAAAAGTCTTTTTGAAATTTTTTATTGACTCGCCTTAATTTAATAAGTTAACGTGGTGTGTAATTTTGGACTTGATTCTTGGCAAATTCTGCAAACAATGTTTTTGAAATATAATTAAAATATTTGGTTAGCTTTAGGCTACCTGATTAAATAATTTAAAACCCCGTCTGAACATTACAACAGTTAACAGCCACGTAAAAAGGTATACCTGTCAAGTACCCTAGTTTGTATGTGAAATCATAATTAAGTTAACTCAAAAGCAATAAAGGAATTAAAATTTAGTTAATGTTTGAATAGCAATTAAAACAATTGGACTCATTTGCTTGCAATTCCAAGCGAAATTAACGAACCGTGTGCAAATTCAAACAGAATATGATTCATATCAAAGGAAACTCGTGGTTATTTGAAATCATATCCCGTATAACAACACAATGCATTTAAATATGCTCGGTGGTCATATTCTACGCGTGTGGCAAAACAGAATTATCACTCAATTTGATTTCCTCGTGCCCTTTAATTACCGCATACCCGCAACCTAAATTGAAACGCTACAAACAAAACGCAAATCGCCCTGATGGACGTAAATAAGTCACGGGATCTGCCCCATATGGACACTGCAAACGGGCATAATTTATACCGTGTCCACCGTACATTGTCCTGGGAAATCCACCTTCATCCATTATGGAGAAGTGTAATCGACGTGACTTTGCTTCAGACCGCCTTCGTCTCGAGGTGCACATTTCATTCTTGTCGGCTCCCATGTATGTGTGTATATCCTTTTGTTAGAATTGGGAGATCTCGCAGTAAGTATCGCGTATTGATTTTGAAGAAACTCACAAAGAAACATTTCCCCTTTTTTTCTCAGAAATAAAAAGCTTCCTGCTACTTGTTTCAACACAAATCGAGAAACAAAACAATTTGCGACGCACATTCAACACACACGCTCGTTTTATTAATACTGCAAGATGTTTTCGTTTAAAAGTCTAAAGTGATCCGAACTTAAAAATCGTAAGCCTATAAAGAATTAAATGGTGTTGAAATGCAGTCAAACCAAAAATAACAAATAAATAAAGATTTGACATTTGTAGGGTTGCTTTTGTACAAATTTGAGAATGTATGGATTATAAACGATTGCTGTCGAGTTTATATGAGCAATAGAAACCTTCAAAATGAATCAATATGCAAATAAACGCAAATCAAGCATTCAGTTCATCAGAATCGTTTCCGAGGCAATTTCCGAAACATTTGCCCATTGCACGTTTGTTAATAGCTTTACGGCACCCCTTCAATGCGCTACGGATTAGTATTTGGGTGACTAAGCTATTAAAACTACTATGAGTATTTTATTACATGTTTGGAATGTTGTTATAATCCACTATTCAGAATATAATTTCCATATAAAGTTAGAATGTATTCATTCACTTGGTTAGAAATGTTTAATGTTGTGTAATTACGAGATACAAAAAAGGAATTTCGCTTAAAGTTTTAGACTCAAATATTTTCATAATTGAATAAAATGGAGAAACTAAAAGAGCCTCAGGTGGTATTTAAAAGAAAATTCAAGAAAATAGATATTCCAGTACAATTAGAATTTAATTCAGTAAAAAAAGCTACTGCGAAAAGTAAAATGGCCAAAAGCCCAAAACTACATTAAAGTTTTAATTGGTAATTTTGCGCACTTACTTAGCTGTCAATACTTGTAAGAAAATCTCTCTCTGAGTGTTACGTATATTTATACGTGTGTCTAACAAAAGATGAAACAGCCAATCTTATTTATGTAAAATCTGATAACAGGTTTGAATACTCATTCAATATTTTACAAACTTAGTGATAAATACGTCAAAAACCTAGGTAGCCATAAACAAATCTTGGCTACAGTTTAATCAAACGAATGCATTGTATGGAAGCATGTTCCGTCTTTGTGACGACATCTTGTATGTTGGCCAGTAGTTAGAATGTCTAAAAAATGATCCGAGTGGTACAGAACCTATTCACGATTATTGATAATCACCCAGAATTTTAAACAACTTGACTGAAGTGTTCCAGAAAATGATGCATCTTCTGGTTTCCCTTACGGTAGACAATGTCGTGACTGTAATCCTATAAATAGACAAATCGTATACGAAGATTGTTGGTTTTCTCAATTAGTACTAATTGGACACTCTTTGGCTCTGTGATTTTCAAGATTTATTTGTAGTGCTTTGACATTTATAATAAGAGAATAGATTTAGAAATTTCTCTAACAATGTTGATCTTAGTTTCCAAGACAATCAACTTTTAATACAAGACCTTGATCGTCCAATTTTTTACCTCAATGATCTTGACCGGGAATCTATTTTCACAACATCAACCCGAATAGAAGAATGTAGACGGAATACAAAGTTTGCAGTGACGAAAACAAACTTCTACAATACAGAGAACCTACCAGATCTGATCATATTAAATAAATTGTTTATCAATCATGCATATACTGCAGCAATTTTCAAATATTATTTATGAGGAATGCGATTCACTTTGATCCAAAAAACCAATTATATTTCTTAAGCGAACGCCTGGCATTGATTAAATTTCTAACATCAACTGACTTTATAATAGTTTCAATTTTAATTCAATGACTCCCAGTTTAATAATTTCCAGACGAACACATTTTACTGAAGATAATTGCAAAAAAAAAGATAACGAACTACAAAATTGTTATCCATACACATTTATTTATAAAAATAATTTAAAGGATTTCTTTCTCGGAACAATAAATTATTTCGTCACATTTCTGTTTCCTATATAACTTGAGCTGAAGAACCAAAAGTCACTGGCTTCGTTGGGAGGCAGAAGGTTGCAGTATCTAATATTCTGTGATGTATCCCAAAACGCTGTAAACTGCTCTGCAGGAGAGAAAATAGATGAAAGGGCTGTTTTGGCACAAAATCTCAAAAAACCAAAAGACTTAGACTTTCTTGCAAAATACTAACCCATACTTTTCTTATATCTTTTATTACGAATTTTGGATATAACGAACTAATATTGTCCGTTACAACCTACTTCTACTGTACTTCTGCTAACCACATTTAATAGACATTAACACTATAAAACTAACTAGACCTGAACTTCCAGTCCTTTGTTCCTTTTGGTTGGACAGACAGACATTGCGGCATTTGCATAACTATGCAAACAAGCCTAACGAAGGTGCATGGCCTTCTTAAGTTTTATTCTATTCTACCTGTCACCTGCAAACGCAACTGTATGATAATAATAAATGCAAGCAGTCTAAAGTAAAAAATGACAAAATATTCCACCACTTACCGTCTGGTTTCGTGCGTACATTGTAATTTTTTATCCTATACTTAAGCGTATACCATTTAAACTTTTCTCACCTGCTATGGCTCTAGAATTTGTAACGGGAAGATGCTCAAAAGTATGCACAAGTCCCGTCCAGACCAATGGTAGATGTTAAATCCCGTAGCTCATTCCGCAGATGGGGTGGATTCTCAAATGAACTTACCTAGCCGCACAAAGAGAAGATTACTGATTTCCAAAACTCTTATTAAACTAATAGATATTCACAAAAGAGGGCGCCAGCAGTCATAGATCGAAGGGTTCTGATGGTCGGACACGCGACTACTCGTGAATCCGACACCCTGTATATAAGCTTCTTGCAAAACCTCACCCTGTGTGTAACTTACCTCGTGGAAGCTTTATTAAAACTCGCTTTAACTTTTCACAATTGAGACTCAACACGAAACAAAAAAAAACTGTATAAACACGTGATTTGTCTTAATCAATTTTGACAAGGAAGTCCTCTGAAGACTTCCTTCTTTTCCAAAAAAAAAAGATCCAAGAAAGAAATACCAGTTTAATATTTACTTCTCTCTTGAACAAAGGTATCTGACCTTTAATTGAAATTTAGACTAACTTTTAAGACTGCTTTTTAATAGCCAAACAAACAAAGTAACGAAATTAACGCTGCTTGTCTGGACCAGAGATCCACTTACAAAAAAACACAAAACGTAAATAATCGACCTTTCTTACATTTATTAATACAATAATAAAAAAAAGAGTTGAACACACATAAACAAGAATATAAAAAAAACAAAATAACACTACGAAAGAATATCAATAAAAGGTATGAAGTAATTTCTTCACTGGAGAACAAAGTTGATAAACAAATAACGAGAAAATAACAATAAAAACAAGTTATTACAATAAATACAAAAAAAAGGATTCTGTTACGTTAAACTTTCAAAATATGGAACAAAAGGCCAAAATCTAAATATTAAATTAATTTAACCAAGATAACCTTGACAATAAATTTTTAAGTAGCAACAATTCAACAAACGCCAGCTAAGATTACCTGGGAACGTTCCTGTTACAAATTAATTAAAAATATTGATCGTGAATATTATAATTCTATAAGAAAATACGAAGCTAATCTTGCCTAACCAAGGTTTTCGTATGGAATATTTCACAAATTCCACGTTCTCCTAGTCTTTTATCAAATGAAACAATCAATAAAACTCAAATAACAAAACAAAACAGGTTTTTCTTACTATAACGGCAATCTTTCTTCCAGGTGATGTGCAGGTCTCTGATTACCTAACGAAGTGATATCCGGTGCAAAATTCCACGTTCTACCCGGGTCCAACCAATGTTCAAGGAAACTTAGATTTCAAAGAACAATCACTTTTATCAACAATAACCAAAAAGCACAAGAACAAAATCCAAGTGTTTATACACAAACTTTAAAAATAACTAAAACTACTTTGAGTCTCAAACGCTCTTTAAGTTTACTTAGCCCATTCGGTTCACGGAGCTTCCAAGATGTAACACACAGATCGACGCTTTACGGGGTGGGAAGTTTCTGCTCTCAACAGACCCTTTAACGTTGTACCAACGGGACCAAAATTGTTGCGTTTCTACCCTCTACAATTTTATTTCCTGGGAAATACCAGCGTAACTGTAATTGAAGCAAAAACGCTTCCCACAATAACAAAGCTTCTAAAGCACTGCTTTTCGGTAAACCAACCGGCTTTCATCCGTGAATAACACCACAAAGACCCGACGAAATAGAATTTCTCGAGTCCGATCTCTTTTTTACTAAGAGAATCGCTTCAATTAAATTCGGTTTGTAACCACTTCGGATTTATAGGGGTGACGCCGAAAATTATCCCCGTACGTTGGTTCGAGTACGCAGCACTTATCGTACTGCCTATTCTCTCTGCGTCCCCTGTGGCGCAATGTGTACTTACTGGAGTGGGGTTGAAAAGTCAGATGCACGCCCTAACAGGTTAAAAATGCAGAGAATCTTATGGAACAATGGAAAATCCCACTTCATAGATTTACCAGCTTAAACCTGACTCAATCGAGACTGTGTGACTCCAATTTTTGCAACTAAGATTCCAGGAATTTTATATTGGAAAATAGCAAAAGGCACGTCTATCGGAGCCCAGAAGTCGAGACTACAAAGTTATCAATTCTTTAGAATAACATTGTAACAAACATTCGTCTATAGAATGAAATAATTTAAATATTACGCGTCAGGAAAACAAATACCTGAACAAAATTGAAAGACAGGGACGGATTTAGTGCGAATTTGAAAATAACATTACAAATTGACTTTGCACGTAACGGCTGGTATAAGAAATATGAAGGGTGAGATATGCAGAGACCTAAGTAAAAATAATTTCTATGGCAAACTTCTCATGATAGCATGTCTGACTGACAATATTTTGAAGAATTAAATGTCATTTTATGAATATAGTGTTTGTCTTTGATATACTGGTAGACCGGTAGAGGATTTTATTACTAAATGGTAGATGTCTACTTTAGATAAATAGCTACGTCAAACAACCTGAGACGTTATGAGCAGGGTTTCGGTGGTTTTTAGTTGCATTTTGTAGCTTTAAACAGTAAATATTCGAATATACGGGACAGAAATAGCAGTTCAAAGCGTATACGGCTACGGCTTTAACCCACTGGTCTAAGGATCTGCAGTCCCTCTAGTAGAAAAATTAAAAATAAATTTAAAAAAACTACTTTTCTTGTAATAGTGACTTCGTGGATTTTGGATGGTACAGAATGTGCTCTTAATTAATTTTCTCAAAGACATAACACTCAAGATTTTAGTATTTTATTTCACTAAACTAAATATAGGTTACTTGAATATTAGGTACTGTAAATGATTGGTTAATATATTTCTGGTACGCAAAGAAGTTCTCGCTGTTTTTTTCATGAAAAAATCATTCAAAGTATTGCCCATCGCTAGCTACAACTTTTTCCCATCTTTCTGGCAGAGCTCAAATACCGTTACGGTAAAAGTGTTCATCTTTTGCGGCTATCCACGAATCAAGTCATTTTTTGATGTCTTCATATGAGCGGAACTGCTGATCAGCCAGACCATGTGCCATCAAACCGAACAAGTAATAATCTGACGGCGCAATATCTGGGGAATATGGCGGGTGGAGTAGGACTTCCCAGGTAGGTTTTAACGGGTTTGGCAACATGACATCGAGCGTTGTCATACTGTAGAATCACTTTTTCGTGCCTCTGCTCGTATTGTGGCCGTTTTCCGCGCAGTGCTCGGCTCAATCGCATCAATTAAAGTCGATACCGTTCTCCAGTGATGGTTTCGTTCGGTTTCAACAGCTCATAATAAATAACACCGACCTGGTCCCACCAAATACACAGCATAATCTTCGCAACGTGAATATTCGGCCGAGCCGACGACGTAAAAGCATGACCGGGCAGTTCCCATGACTTTCTTTTCTTTAGGTTGCTGTAATGAATCCATTTTTCATCACCCGTCACGATGCGATGAAGAAAACCCTTCTTTTTTTGCCGCTGGAATAGTTGTTTACAGGCGAAAAAACGACGCCCAACGTCCCTTGGCTTTAAATCATAAGAAACTCAAGTTCCTTGCTTTTGAATCATTCTCAACGCATCCAATCGCTTGGAAATGGCTTGGCGGGTAACTACTAATGCTGAAGCAAGCTCTTCTTGCTCATCGAGCAATGCCTCCAATTTAATGTCTTCGAAGGTTTTTGGCCTTTCTTCACGCGGACGGTCGTCAACATCAAAATCACCGCCTTTGAAGCGACGGAACCAATCACGGCACGTTGTTTTACTTAGAGCAGCATCTCCGTAAACTTTTTGGAGCTCTCGATGCGCTTCAGCCGCCGTTTTCTTCGAATGAAAGAAGAAAATCAACACTTCTCGCAAATGACGATTATTTGGCACAAAATCAGACATTCTCACACAACCAAAAGTATATGACGCCAAAAAAAATCACTATTGTGTCAAAACGGTTTGTTTACCATATGTCTAAGCTTGGTTCATGACGTTTTGGATATGTCAAAATCGACCATCTATTGACAAACAGCGAGAACTTAGTTGCGCACCTAAACAAACAAAACAATTGTTACGTGATAACAATTTCATGATTCAATTTTCTATTTTAGAGAATTTTGTAGGTTGTTGCCAAAATTTGATTCTACTTAAATAAATTGTTCTTATCTGTTATCTTAAAAAGTTTATCATTTCTGCACAATTATTTAGCATTTGTTTTAATTTGTGAAACTGTTCCAATAATGTATTAACATGATTACTTTTAGAACTTCTAAAACCTGACACGTTGATCTTTATTGATTTTTTAATAATTCAATTTTGACGATCTTTGCAACTCCATCTGGAGCCTCTTTTCTTAGGTTTTTCTATCGGTAATCTTTCTCTGCTACACTTGGTGGGTCTCACGAGTTAAGCTGTATCATGTAAAGTATTTACGACTGATTGAATTGTTCAGGTTTTTACATCTAGCCAGATTTATTTATTTTGGAATCGCTGCAAGTAGGAAAACAAAGTATAGTTTCTCATAGAACCTAGGTAGAGTTTCATGAGGTTTATGAGTATGACTTAAGCAATTTGAAAAATAAAGTGTTTAGTTTTGAAAAATTGTTGTGGACAGGTAATTTTTCATAGCACATTTTACAAACGCACTGTAATGACAGAATTCACCTGATATCTACTTCATCTTTCAATATCGGCAATCGTGTAGTACTTTTTTGGCAGACTTACTATAATTATTCATAGTGCCAGACCTCATACTATAAAGAGTTTTGATGTCTCTTACTTATACATTCTAAAATCTGCAAGGTGCGGTGTTTGAAGCATCGAAAAAATGAAAATCTATTCTTATATTTTTTGCAAAGTGGTTTTGTGATGAGTACAATCGTCAGATACATTATAGTTAATGCATTTTGTTCAGATATTTAGTAGAAAAATAAGATTCAGTTAAAACTGACGAACTGACTTTTTAAATCGTCTTACGTCATAGCTAAGACTTATTTATTGCTAGGAGAATTTTGAATTAAGATGGAAAGACTCTTGCAAAGATTATATGTAAATAAAAAATTGCTGTACTGTAAACATTCAAGTAAAGTATTTTTCGGTTCATACATAGTATTGTGATTTATGAGTTAAATAACAAGATCAAGTAGTTTTTTCAGAGAACGATCGTAAACATATATTCATATAATAAAAAGTAAGCAGATTAGATAAACGTGAATCAAATGAAATTAGCAGTTTCTTTTTCTTACTGTACCTATTTTCTATGTACCTAATAAAAGTAATATTTTGAAAGTATTTTTAAAGTATTAAAATAAGGAAAGGCAGACATTAAGACGAGACTGGCGAGTAACTTATAGATTATAATTTATTAATAACTCATTCAATATTCATGGACTAGAAAGCAATAGATAATGGAAGCTTCACTACAATACACTTAAAAGTTTATTCTCGGAGATATATATCACTGGTCCATATTCACTTGGTCTCGGACAGAGGAAGCTTATAAATTAATCAGACGGTAATAATCGGTAAATTTTTGAAAAGTGAGTAGAGCAAATTACCGTTCGGAGTAATCGGTATTTATGGTGCACTCAGTTAGGTTAACATAAATCTACTCAGGCCATATTGGCAGGTGTCGGAGGATCCCAGTAGGCCAGTCTTAATTAGCGGTCGCTAGTTCATTATTCACTCGCGCCGCGGCGCTGGCCGCCGTCGCTTTGTCCGCCAACCCCTGTCGATTGCTGTGAAATATTTACGGCTTTTCTGCTAACTCTAAATGTTTTGTCTCGTTTTATATTATGCTGACTGAGCCAAACTGGGTTTCACTAAGTTGATGAATGATGTTCAAACTTCGTTTATATTTTATATTGCTAAAGTTCCGTTATAATAATTAAAACCTTAATTAAAGAAAGATAGGTATCTACGTTCTACTAGAGTTACTTCTTTGGAACCTCCAAAATATTAACACTATAAAACGTTTAGACCAGTTATTGCTATGCTGTACTTCAGTAAATAAGTCACATAAAAATGATAAACTCATTACTTCTTTTTTAAAAAAAATGGCACAAATAATTTAGGTCAAATACAAATTGTACGTATAAAATCTTAATAATCATTTCAATTTTATTTGATAATACGTAGTATACTGCATAGTATAACAATTTTGCTGCACTTAATTCTAAGCTTTGATAATAATCTGTCTGCAGTGTTGGTTAGAGTACCAACAATTAACTGTAGGACAGTTCAGACAACCTAAATTAATTATTTTGTGCGTTTTCATTATGCTATCAACAGCATGATGATATGGTGGAGAATTCCTTTCTCTCTCCTTCATTTCAGTTTATTACATTCCTTTTCAATGTACCTATTTCTTTTATATTTCAGCCTTTCATTTACCCTTCTTTCACTGTGTCTACCTAATAAATTAATTATAAAATCTCCAGCATAGATTATTGTGTCTATATTCAACATATTTTGACTTTAGAGCAAGAATGAAATAAAATGTTCGATGCGTTTTAGAACTGGCAAGAGAAACTGATCAAAAACCATCAAACTACATCGTTTTTTACATCATTACGGCACCTAACACACTACCACTGGCGTAAATAATGCCCTCGCAGCTTCTATGGTGCTTACGGGCGCAGCAATTTAGGGGGTGCATGATGCGAACGATGAAAACATATGTAGTAAGTAAAAAAAAATTGATAAAATATATTTTACTAATGATTCATTTTTTATGATGGGCCCCTAATATAAACTTGCACCACTGCATATTACTCGTTGTAGATACTAGAGTTTGTACACAATTTTGACAAGGGAAACCGCATTCTTGTGAATTTGCTGTCGTTTATATTTTTTATTGTTGATACCAAGAACTTGTAAAAAGGTTTTAACGGTCATCTTGAGTCAATGCTCATTCCAATCCAATTCAAGCTGAACTGGGTTCTATGTTTGAAAGGCTACAGTACAAGATAAATAAATTGGAGTTTCAAAATCTTAAATAACAACCAGAAATTCCGAGACTATGTTTAGAAAGTCACTACAAACGCATCCTGCAAAATTCCAAGAAAATCACATGTAGGGATTCCACCATCTTGGATTTTGCAGACAAGCATTTTTTAACGTAAATAAGCTTGCGTTACCGTATTAACCTGAATGAAAACTAGGAACGCTTGGTCCTAGGCCAGTTGAACCCAAGTGGGTAGCTTATAGGTGTGAGAAAGTAGTAATCAACAGGTAAATTGATATTTCTAATAATAAAATAAATCATTAGTTGTAAAAGGGCAGTTATTAAGCCTTAACTAATAAACAAAAAGAATTTATTAACAACGTCTAATAACAGAATCTTAAACAAAAAATTGCAAATACAGCGGAATCTCCATAATTCGAAAAGCAAGAGGCGCGATTATTAGTTCGAGTTATAGAAAATACGAGTTGTAGAAGATTACGTGCAATTAGTATACGAAGTGCAAAGGGGCACAATAAATTTCGAATTGAAGAGAAATTCGAGTTACAGAAGTTCGACTTACGGGGATTCCACTGTAGTTTAATTAATCTTAATTCAAGACATTAATTAAATCTCAAATTTTTAACTACGAAAAGGTTAAGTGGAATACAAAATTAAAAAATTTATTGCTAAAAAAATTGAATATCAACACAGAATAAATCCTAGGTTAAGTTATTAAAATTCAAACAATTGCTAACTTAAGGTACACTCGGCTGTTAATCTAAATCCGTTCAAACTCTACGTATTAAAAGGTTTAAGAAAAATAAAAAAAAAATTAAAGATTTATATACGTATATACTAATTTAAAATTAAAAAAAAATTGGAAAACAGATTTATAATTAATCCGAGTGTAAATCAAATTAAGTTAAAAAAATTAAAAACAAAATTATGTAAAATTAAATGATACTCAATGCGAGTTTCGGATAATCATTGAGGTTGGAAAAACAAGTCTTACCATACACCTTGAAAGCGGATTTCGATCGGAAGCTGCAGACTGTCACTATAATCCTAAGTAATAAAGATTAAGGGTAACCTTCAAGTAAAATCCGAAAATCTAAATATTGAAACAATTTTAACACTGACAAAATCTTACGATAGCATTACATTAGAGCAAGGTAAGGTCAAACCGAAGTAAATAAAAGATGATAATTGGTTGTAATAATTACTAAAGAAATGGATTATAAAAAAATTAATCATTTGCTAAGTGAACTTTGAAGTATAAAATAAAAAAATTTATTTTATTTAATTGATCGAATAAAAATAAAGTAAGTGAACATTAGGGTTGAATTACACCAAAAATTTCTTAAAAGTTCGGGACCAAAAAAAATCGTTTTAGTTTTTTTCTACTATGAAATAAAAGTACAGAATCTTCTAGATTAGGTGCCCTCTAGGCCCAACCTCTTCTATTCTAGCTATAAGACGTGGAAACAAATTTAATCCCAACAATCACTGATACTACGACAGTACGGAGCCTCCGGTTACCAACAGGGCTTCACGGAACTCTCGTAAAGAATTCGTCTAAAATACTTATTACCAGAATTAAACTTTCCGGAATCTAATCAAAAAAAAACTGGAAGCAAGGAACAACAATTAGAATTGAGGATACAGAGGATGCAAGAAATGAAGATAACTTACCCCTATATAAAGGGTTTTCTTTTCATTCACAAGAATCGGAGTCACCTCTCGGGTGGACAGTGCACTGGTCGCGTCTCAACCCGTAAATCACACTCAGAGAAAGAAAAATTTAACAAATTTTACACAAAAGAATACAAGTTAGGGTTTAAATACAAAACAATGAATAGCAGGTTCTATGAGAACATATAAACAAGGATCCGCTTGAATAAGCGTGAAGTAATTATAAATTATCAAACGAAAAAGAAACAAGGTATATCATAAGGAGAGAAACAATGGATCGCTACCATGCTAACCCAAGGTTCTGGAGCTTAACCCCCTTTTAAGAAACAACGCAATAAATCTGAATAAGATTTCTATAACAGGAAAAATAAGCTATTAAAGGAAATTTTAGATATACACGGTGTTTCACAAATGCCGCGAGGTTTACCATGTAAGGGGAGGGTGACTACAAAAGACCGTTACAATTTTAAATAAAATCGACTTTTATTTTCAAGCAATTAAGCAAGTTCAATTCTTTTTCTATTGGATTTCTACCTACTGTTTTGTAATTTCCATCCCCAGTTCTGGGGGTTCGTTTGGATTTCTCTCTCTAGATAGCTGTATATGATAGAAAACTCTATAGGCATGCTGCTGCATTGCAGTTAAATATGGAGAAAGTAAAGTCAGTCGGATTCGTGCTTTGGTTGGTATTGATTCTGTAAATGTACGGCTACGTGTTTTTATTCAATATGACATCAAGCAAGACTGTGTACAGCTCGTCAATCATTCTTTGTTTACGGTTTATGGTAATCATCAGAGACAGCAATCAACTTTTCGGTTGAAGAGTTGTGTTTCGCACATGACACGTTTTCTGAAGGTTTGGTCATAAGTATTGCTTTTCCCATATTACACGGTGCAGTAGAGTAGGTAGAAGTGCAAAAGATTGGTTGGAGGAGAAATCAAATTGTGTACAGGTGGTTCTTGTGCTTCACGAAGTTTTAGTAAAGTCGATCGAATTTCTCTTCTTAGAAAGGAATCGTCAAAGATAGTCTGCAAGGTCAAGGTCATAAAGCATTGTGTGCAACAGCTGAATTGGGTTTATGTTCATGACAATATCTCAAATTCACATTCTATGAGTGATCGGACGTTGTTTTTCCTCTTGGTGTATCACGCTGAAGCATTTTTCTGTGATTTTCATAGAAACTAGTTCAACTTCAAGAGCAGTTCCGTAATTGGCACTTTCTCGCTATTGCTGGAATGCCGCTCGAAAGTAATCCAGGCGAGTAAGGCTCCACTGCTGTTTAGCCGCTACTTTTCAATCACGCTTGTAATCTCCGTTGTCGTTTGCATAGTTAGTATGGATCGACTTAGCAAGAGTGGTATTAGATAGGCAAAATCCGTACGTGAAACTATCCATGAAACTCTTTGATCGCATAAGAGTTTGTTCAAAAAATTTGAACGATTGAATTTGCAGTGTATAATAAGTAGATTCAATTTTGATCATTCTTGTAGTATTCTTTTAAAAACCGCATAAACACCAGTCACGTGTCTGCAGTTCTCATTGAGTTGAACAAATCAGTAAAGCTTGCGTTGGGGTTTTCTTTAACATACTCAAAGTTGGGTATTTGCTAATAAAGATAAAAACTTAGGACCGAATGAGGGAAGAAAAGTACATGGAGTGCTTACTCATCAAGTACACAATGCCGTATTTCCCATAAGCCTTCGAGACCGCTTCCCGGCATTACCACTTCTATGACTCCCAAGAAAGACATCAATAGATGAAATCCACCAAGTCGGCAAAACGAGTTAGTGAACTGTCTCTCGCAGTTGGCGTATAGCGACGGATCATACCCATGTCAACAAGACATGTTTCTAAACACCATGACTTTAACAAGGAATGATTATTGTTTATTTTGTTTCTCATCTTTTAGTGACTGTAAAAATAAGGTAAACAAATTTGTCATACATAACATAAATAAAAACCTGTTTTGAATTATTACTTCTTATAACGTCCAAGATGGCGAAGTTTCAGATTATTTTGGATTTGATCCACTTATTGATTATGGTAACGGTTTTTTTAATTAAAGAGTACAAATTTCTATAATAAACAATATTGTTGAGCCGTAGAGGATTATAGAAGTTAAACGAATAAATGATTTCTGTTTAATCAGAAATTTCAGCTTTACATGAAGCTCACTTTTTACTAAAATAATTCCGTAGGGTGTATGAAAACAAATAATGAATGCTGGTGAGAGAAGGTTTAAGGTAGCAGAGGAGGTAAAACAAAATAAATTTTAATGAGTAGCATGTTTACCTCAGATGGAAAGCTTTAATAAAAGTGAAACTTTCTCAAAATCAAAGATGCGTTATTTCATCATCTCCACGTTAAAAATATGATAACAATCCATTCACATGTTGTGCAAAGAATACATAACTACGCCGAAAATTTAATGTAGATATTCCTTAACAGCACGAAGGCACTTTGTGTAAATTCCGGGTTTTCAGATAATATACGAACTTGTTCATTTTGGAATTAACCTTTGGTATCGAACTGTTGTTCTAAACGTTGGTAGTTTGACAGTTATAAAGCCACATATAAATTTCAGGAAGTATATTGAAACCTAGTATAGTTTCTGACCAACAGGTTAAGATAACCTTAACTTTTGCTGAATGAGTTAAGGAAGTTTAGTAGATTGACCCTCATAGAATATCGAGATTTAATATAACCCACATCTAGACTGGGGTTAGAATTATGTGGATTAATTAGGTACTATTAAAACAGGAAATTTGTAGAAAGTAAACATGAAATAGTACCAACAATATAAATGAAAAAAAGAACTCGTTACACTTACAATGTAATTTTTTTAAGGTTCTGAAATATGTTAGGTATCTAGGAAAATTTATTTCAAAATCCCTTTTATGTACGTAATTTTTCTTCCCCTAAAAATTCGCTCACAAGTGAGCGCACGAACGAAACTGCCACGAAAGGGTAATACATACATAATTATTACATACTATGTGACGTCAGAAGTTTTTCCCTGTAATCCAACCTCATTCAGGAGTAACGTTAAATAATTCATATTTTCAGTTCCACCACATTAGTGTACACCCTCGTCTCGGAAGTATTAGAGACAATGTGAATATTCGATTTGTAATTAGACCTTGTGTGTTTTTCTCATCAATGAAAATAAAAGGGATTGGATTAGCACTCATGAAATTGAATTTTTTATTACTGAAACGATAACAACATGAATGCTTCTTTCGAAGTTTTTGTGAAAGGGATTTACGTTGACGTCACAGTTCAATTTGGTGATTTTTAAACGTTTGATACATCCATATTACGTTTGTATATATTCATTGAAAATTATACCCACTATTATTTAAAAGCGGAGATTCTGAAAAATATGTTACGTAAATTGAACTAATATTTGAAAGACAGGACCGAATATTAATTTTAATAACTGAGAAATACTTAATCTAATGCCCTCTTAGCATAAAATGTGAAAATTCCATATTCAACAGTCTTTAACTGCGATGCTTCTCTTCTGAAGAAGAGAAAAAGGTAAACTAGATATTATTTGCTGCAAGAGAATCCAACCATTCAATTAATGCGCGGACCTTAAACAAACTGTTTCAAGTGCTTCAATACATTCAATTTTCAATTTGTTTTCATTAACTCCATGTTTCTGTGCTGTAATATAAGTTGTAATATTAGTCTAGTGAATAAGCTGCAAAAAAAGGTCGAATAAAAAAAACACTCAGCTCGAATTTGAAAAAACTTTTTTGCAATGAGTTCTATATAACCCCAGGATCATTCATGACCAAGGCACGGATTCTATGCAAATGCATATTTGTAACTATAGATATGTCAAAAAAAATGCTTTTGTTTCTATCCATATCTAATAAAATACAATTAAATGACATCAAAATAAAATTGCATATTTTGCATATTCGAGTCAATTGTGCATATATTTTAATTAAGAGCATATTGATGCATAATTTCTTTGATTTTCTGGTGAAAAATGTAAAATAAAATACAATCTAAGAACCCTTCAAACCCCCAAACAAGTTTTACTTCTCTTTAAAAGTTCTAAGAACTATTGGCTCTATAATTGTATTTGAAGACTAATGGCTATGTTTCAAAGCAATTGCAGCTTCAAGGTGATTACTACAAAAAAAAAGAAGTTTGTCTTAAATTGAAGTTCTCAGGTGTTTATATTCGTATGCAATTTCTTGGAAGTTTATCTCATACGATAAGGAAGCTATGAGCAGTATTTGAGATGTGTATGATGTCAATGTGCCGATCGGTCGCAACTTTTACATATTGCATTCACATTTTCTGGTGCTTTTACACGCAGCTTTTAGATTACGCTTTAAACTTAATTTAAAAATGCCTGCTTGTATTGTGTACAGTTGAAGAAATAGTTTAAAGAATAAAAACAATTGAGAAAGAGAAACATTTCTTCATAAATTTTCAAACAGGAATCATTCCCCAAAACTATTTACTATGTGGCTAGATTAAATATTCTATTGCATTTTACAGGGTTTTCACAGACCTGAAAAGTCAGGGAAAATAAACTTGGTCAGGAAAAGTCGGGGAAATTGGTGTTTAAATTTCAAAAGTCAAGGATGAAATTAATTGGCAGATGTATTGAGTGAAACTGGATTACTCATTGTGCTGTTCTCGTGCTCATTTTGGTGCTAATTTGCTCGATTTTGGTGTATGGTCACTTATTTTGGTGTTCTAGTTTCTCATTTTGGTTTACACACGCTACTGTGCTTTTTTGAGGTTTTACTTTTTTAGATTATGCACTGTTTTTTTCTCATCTATCACCTACATGAAACAGTATCTAGTAAAGCAATACGATAATAAATATAACTTCCGGTATTCGTATATTGCGTACATTGTGTACAATTTTTACTCCTATGTTTACTAAATCACAACAGAAAGGGAGTATCTTAATTTGTTAGGGGGGTGTTGGGGGCTGCCCCCTCCCATATAATATAATGTTCAGTATATATGATTGATTTAAATTTCAGTAATTTTATACAATGCACCGCATTTTTCACATTGCTCGTAACGCATATACTACCTACATTATCGAAACTATTAGTCAGGGAAAATACGTAACTCTCGTATGGAAAGTCAGGGAAATCAAATCCAAAATATCTGTGTGAACCCTGTTTTAATATTCCGATTATTTTTATGTATTGTTTTATTGTACGTTTTGTTTAGATGTTTTGTAACATAAATAAATTACCAACGCTATATAAAAGTTTTTAATTTATATTTGCATTCAATATTTTGCATATTTTTAAAAACCCAGCGCATATTTTATTAATTTTCCGTGCATAACATGCGCATATTTTAGTATTTTACAGTGCATATAAATCCGTGCCTTGTTCATGACTATTAAGACCTTCTCCACGCTACCCTTCTGCTTAAATGGCGAAATCAACCTTTTTAACCACCCCCTTTCTGGAGATTTTTTTTTATTTGTAAAAATGTGTGAATATTACCTCAAAAATGGCTTCTGGAAGGTTCTTTGTGTCGCTGATCACGAATCCAATATTAGTTTTCCGGAAAAACCACCCTGGCTGTGGAAAATCGGAAAATTTGGCCTTATTTCTGAAAAAATTTTTCTTTTTTGTAAAAATTTCCAAATTTTGGCTCGAAAATGGGTCCTAGAAAGTTATTGTGGTTGCTCATCACGAATCTGATATTAGTTTTTCGTAGACACCACCCTGACCGTGGAAAATCAGAAAATTTAGCACAATTTTTAAAAAAGTTTTGGAATTTCAGCTCGAAAATAGGTTCTAGATAGTTTTTTTTTGGGTCGCCGATCACGAATCCGATATTAGTTTTTCGCAAAAACCATCCTGGCCATGGAAAATTGGAAAATCTTGCCATATTTTTCATTTTTCTCATGTTTAACCGTTCTTAGGTGGCAGTTCATTTCGCTTTCGATGTAGTGGACATGTTTGGAACCAGTTTTCACTGTTGCAGTAAAAATTGCGAAAAACCTGTGAAAAATCATTGGGAAATTTAAAAAAAAACGTGTTTTATGTCGATTTCGGGGTAATAGCATGCTGCCACTTCGAAAATAACAACGCAAACATTTAGAAAAAAACTTTGTTTTTAAGTTTTCCAGTTTTCCACGGCCAGGTTGGTTTTTCCCGACAACTAATGCCTAGAAGCCATTTTTGAGCTAAAATTCACACATTTTCACTAATAAAGAACATCTCTAGAAAGGGGGTGGTTGAAAGGGTTGATTTCACGATTTGGGGCAGAAAGGGAGCGGGATGAAGGTCTCAATAGTCATGACTGATCCTGGGGTCATATAGAACTCATTGCAAAAAGAGTTTTTAAATTCGTGATGAGTGTTTTTTTTTATTCTCCCAGCTTATTGACTGGGCTGTATGGAAGGAGAGAATAATAGGGCTTGAGTCTACAAGATATTAAAAGGTTTTTCAGCATAGACATTTTGAAAATATACTTTGAATGTAGACATGTACCAGAAATGATCACAAGCAACATAAACAACCTGTCATATCGGTTAATAATAAATTGACTGATTCTTTTAGTAACCGTATTTCACTTTCAGTGGTATCTAAGTTGTGGTATATTTTGTCGTTTTAATCATTAGGAAAAATGTTACTGTTACTGAGGTATTACGGTTTATAACTCAGAAGCAACCTTAGGGTTTATTTTATGTACTTTCATGCTTCTTAAAACTCGTTTTATAACTTAATCCGACCTTTAGAAATTAAGACCTGTAACCTCTACGCTTAAAGTTTAAGTATTAATTCGTGCTTGTTATGTCAGCCATTTATTTTTCACCTAATGCGCTTATATTTTCTCGCATCCGTAAACCTAGGTATTTAAGCATCGCTGCGAGTTTCTTTTGTAAATTCCACATTAAATTCCATAATATATAAAAGAAAAAGAAACAAAAGTTAGTTCTAACACAGAGCCGAGATACTTTACCTCGACGCCTCTATTTTATCCTTTAAAATATTCAGACTATATTATTCATTGTGAGACTTGTTAAGAACATCAGGCCGAGGTTGTAGTTAACACAGTCGCGAAGGAACCGGATGTGACGTTTAAGAACTTTGCAAGAGCCGGAAATAACTTCTTCTTCCTCTCTTAACTTTTAGTGTATATAAAGCTTAATGGCTTTCTGGAGTCTCTCTGTTGTTATTTTCTAATTACGTTGAATGCACTTTGTAATTAACATTTTTAAATATGCATTTCTCTCCGCGTTGAATTGTAATGCAATCTAAAAACCAACCTCTAATGACTAACTCGCTACCCAACGTTTTTTGTTTGACTTTACTCAGTTAAAACTTTCCAAAACAAAGTTCAGAAGTTTTCTCTATAAAATTTTTCATTACCATTCTCTTGCAAATTTAAATGCATTACAATTACTGGAAGCTGCGCTTACGCGATATCAGCTTTGATCTTGTATTACAAACTACTCAACAACCAACCCTTGTAGTTCTGCATGAGAGAGAATAGCAATACACACACTATGGCCACGCTCACACATTTTCACAACACAAAGGCCCCTAATGGATTATGAGATAGATATAGGCTCTAATGGTATTATCTTAATCATAACATCGCCCGCTTTGATTTCTGGTTTTAATATTCGCTGCTGTAATTGGCTCGGTAATTGTTTTTGCGGCGGAAATGTATAGGGATTGGCGAGGAATTATTAGCTGGATTGTCGTGAAAATATAAAATGCGCTTTGTGTATGCGGTTAAAAAATTGGATTTAATTTTTTTATTGCTAGGTTTTTCCTATATTTCATATTAAATTGATAAATAGGTAATTCTATTTTTATTTTCTAGTAAAAGCAAACCGAGCGAGATGATTTCTAGAAATATGTAAATTACGTTGTCACATTCCTATTATCTCTTCAAGGAATGATGACTGTCTTATAAATTAAAATTACAGAGAATTTAAATTAAAATTTACAAATTTGAAAATCTAAATTTGCAAGGAAAATCTATAAATAGATTGTATTTTAGAATTTAGCTTCTACATTAATCTGATGTACAGTTTAGACAAGAAAAAATTAAAACTTTGCCCTGTTCGTAAATTACTTTTAATCATATTCAGTAAACAAAGTTTTCGCACTGAAAAACCCTTGTTGCTTCATGTTTACATTAGCTTTTTATGTGTACAACTAAATGCAACAGCGTGTCGCCATTAAGATAACTACCGCTACGTATAGCATTCTACGTATTATCCTTGGCTTCCATACCTTCAGAGTCTCAAAATTTACAATTGCAATAATGTGTTAGCTTACGTAACCTCACTGTTTTTAAATAAATTTTGATCCAATAGGTGATATTCGGGAACAAACTAATAATTATAATGACTGCAGCGCTTACTGTTGGACGAATTTTGTGCAATAATTCAAAATATTTGACTATTAATAGCTTTGGTCAATAGATAATTATTGTGTGGTTTAGTTATTAATTATAATTACATCATGCGCAAAAACTTTTTGTCTTTTAAGGTTTCCTTATGGTCGGGCCTATTTGTTAACAAACTTAACTTCAGGCAGACTTAAATTAACATTTATCCCAGTGGAATAAAATTTTAATAAGCAGTAGTTTGAAGACGGTCATAATTTTGTGGTTTACATTCATATTATGATTAAAACATGCCGAGGATTCAAAAGAAGTTGAAAATTATTATCATTAAAAAAATTCCGAACGTGCTGTAATCAGTCGGATAAAGCGATAAATTTTGTTTTTGTTGTGACACAAAAATAAACGAAATAAAGAAACAAAAATAGATTTTTAAAAAGAAACATTAAATTTGTTTATCTCTTTTTTTAGAAATGATGGGACATTAATTTTTGGTCTGGTTGTTAACACATATTTTACAAAAAGTTAGAAGAAAGTAAAATATAAATGCATTTAATTTTTATCCAATATATATTCTGAGAAATATACAGCGTCAAAAATAGCTATAGTCTATGCATCATAACGTGTATCACCTTCATAGTTCTTGAAGTTGAAGCTTGTTCGCTATGTATACAGGGTGTTTGGTTCACCGCTGTATATCCGAAAAGGTGTGGTAGAAGACATGATTTGGAACTTATCTAACCTAATATACTACTGACTCTAAAATTTAACTTTTACTTCATAAGGCTATAAAAGAAAAAAATCCAATGGGTAATTATATTCAAACATTTTTAAAAACATTTTTGTTCTTTGCCCTTTAAAATGACATATCACACTTTTAACCATCTGCAGATTCTTAGGACTAACAGGCAACTTGAATACAAAGGAACCGTTTGGCTGCACAAAAGCAAACACTTGATAACACGTTATTGGTTGTAGGTTTGGCTTCATAACCATTGGTGGTGCTGAGTTTTGCATTTTCAACCGTTAATTTTGTGATTTGTGCGTGTTGCAGGTCCGTATCAGTTTGCGTTGAACTTCACGTTTTATTACAAGCGTTTAATTGGACTATTATAAAGCATTGAATCTACATTGAATTAGACTTGTTTGATTGGACTATTAAATAGTGATGGTCCCCAGACATAATAACCCGAGGGAGTCAAATACGGTGATCGAGCAGGCCATATTATCGGCCCGTTTCGCCCTACCTATCTTTTGGGAAAGTTGGCATTTAAAAAGTTTTTACAGAACAATTTGGACGATATTTTGGATGAAGTGCTACTAGATAAGAGCCGACAAATGATTTGTCAAAACGATGGATGCTCTGCCTACTATCGGATAGCCGTAAGAAACTTTTTAAATGCCAACTTTCTCAATAGATGAATAGAGCGAAATGGGCCGATACTATGGCCCGCTCGATCACCAGATTTGATTGGGTTATTATGTCTGGGGACCATCACTATTTAATAGTCCAATCAAACAAGTCTAATTCAATGTAGATTCAATGCACTTTAATAGTCCAATTCAACGATTACAATAAAACGTGGAGTTCAACGCAAACTGATACGGACCTGCAACACGCACAAATCACAAAATTAACGGTTGAAAATGCAAAACTCAACACCACCAATGGTTATGAAGCCAAACCTACAACGTATTTGCTTGTGTGTGACCAAACGGTTCCTTTATATTCAAGTTGCCTGTTAGTCCTAAGAATCTGCAGGTGGTTAAAAGTGTGATATGTCATTTTAAAGGGCAAAGAACAAGGATGGTTTTAAAAATGTTTGAATATAATTACCCATTGGATTTTTCTTTTTTATAGCCTTATAAAGTCGAAGTTAAATTTTAAAGTCATAATCTTTTTAACATTCTTCGGGTCTGATTTGTTTAATCACTTGTAGGAGTGGATGAAAATGACTAAAATTGATAGAGTAGCTATGAAATATTATAAAATTATCATTACCTTCAAATTATAAGTTTCCAATAGTGCGGTGTTCACATTAAAATGGGGAAAAACGTTCAATTGGATGAAATTATAAAAAATGACAATATCTCAAAAACCGTGACACTTTGTATAATAGTATATTAGGTTAGATAAGTTCCAAATCATGTCTTCTACCACCCCTTTTCGGATATACGGCGGTGAACCAAACACCCTGTATATTTTGGACCGCCATGTTTACATAGCTACTATTGAAAAGTGTTATTTCTTTTCTCTGATAAGTACTCGATATAAGCTGATTAATTTGAATTGTATAAGTTAATATCAGTCTGTTCTACCTTTAAATCAGACTGAAAAATATGTAACAGCAGTTGCAATGTTACATATAATAAATAACATAAAAATATACATCAGTGTTTTGTTTACAAGATTGGTAGGAAATACTTAAGTAAAATTAGAACAAACACACAAGATCACTGTTACCATACCGTATGTTTCCATAATCGTATTGCTGTTGCTTCTGCTTTTTTATAGACTTTGAGTCTATCAAAGGATTGCCAGGTAGACGATTTCCTCTTTTGGCTTTCGTTTCAGAAACTTCTAGTAGGTAATGGAACTAACATGAAAGATTGCCAAAATCTAAATCTTTCCTTACTCTTTGTAATCTTTGCTGACTTTCATTGCTGATATAGTTCAAACCAATTTATGAATCCCAGTCTGGTGGCAGCGACAACCATGGTGCCAATAGATGCATCATAGATGTATTTTATCAACAACTGTATATTTCACAAATTTCTGACTTTGATCGACAGAATATTTGCAATGTTATCATATTTACAATCTGTTTCTGGAACTTGCATTTGCAACCAGTTTATAGTAAAAGTACCTTTCTGTCTTCCAAAGCAGATTTTGCCTTGGTAGTTACATATAAGGTGTGTTGATTTACAATTGAGATAAATACATTTCCCGTTCAAAACCAAATAATTGCACATGTTGGCTCCTCTAATTATTTTAGAGCAAAAGTGTAAATAGTTTACTAGATTGAAAGTTAAACCAGAAAACGTCATGCTTCAGTGAACAATTTAAATCGCCTTACCTTAGTAAATAAGCCCACTTTAATTATTTTTGTACTTATTTTGGCTAGTAAACAGTTGAACGTAAACACTTCTAAGTCAATGAATGTGTCAATAAAAAGTCAAAACAGCAGGGAAGAAACGAGACATAAAATGGATAATTCTTTAAAAGGAGTAACCTAACAACTGACATTAGTAACTCAGTTCAGATTATTTTACTTAAAATATGTGTAGTGGCACTTATTCTTCACTTAGAATAAAAGCTAAAAACAATTAAATCGTTTAACTGTCTTTAAAGTACCACCCAAAATGAGTGGCGGCTCGTGACCTAACTTCAGAATAGGCCGAGGCCGTCTGATTAGTTAATTTCTTTATAATTTGACAATTCAGCAGACCGATTTGAATTTTGTTTTCAGTAAAATACTACCAGTGTTATTTTCTCTTCAAGAGTGTGTAGCAAGTAGTAGGGTGTAATTGAACATTTTGAGGTTAGGTGTGCTGGAACGAACACAGCGACATCTATTATAAAGTTACCCTGTGTCTTGACGTCTTTTATATATAAATTAACGCGTTGGTTTTTTTTGTTTTTTGTTTATAATATCTTCATTTGTTTGTAAGATATAGAGGGTGGGAAGTTTTTAAAACAACACAGTCTAGCTCTTAATTATAAATCAGCACACGGTATATTCGTAAACCAATAACCCGCTTGTGAAGCGCTTGATTTCAGAATCATGTTTTCGATTTCTCTGATGGACTGATTGGTTTTAAGTAATGAAATTTATCAAATTTCTATCAAAAGATATTAAAAATAACTAGAAAGGGCTATCTAAATTTTGTAAAATCTTCTTTGACCCAGTCACACATACACTGTTCCTTCTTTTTTTTCACTTGTGGTTCGCTAGTAGAAGGCAGTTGCTGTGATTTTTTATAATTATAGTACGTTAGGCATGTTTATGTGTAGTATTTAGACGAACTTCTATTGCATGATTATCGCACTAAAGCGTCTGTTTGAAACCCATTCTCTTATCACCTATAAATTCAAAGCGCATCACCTGAGTGTCAAAATTTCACGAACCCTTTCTCAAAAAGTTCGCTTTAGAGAACGTTCTCTTTGCAACTACTAGCTCAGATATAATTTATGTACAATGGCACTCTACCTTATTTTAGAATCTTCATCAATTTTGTAATTATTGTCTTATGGAAAATAAGAAAATTAACGTAAAGAAATTTGTTATTACAAAACTTAATTATAAATTAACATGGAAGGACATAAGCATTGGTGGAAATAATTAAAAAAGATTTTTTAAGAACTACAGTTACTGCACTTTGCACAAAAATGCTTAGCATTGTACTAAATTTGTTTACATCTTTGACGTTTGCTTGTTCAAATTGGCCGACGTTCTGTGTTGTCAAATTAAACATCTACCGTTGATCTAGGCTCTTTGTATCTTCTTTTCTGTGTAGGTATAGTAATGTCATTACGAACACGGCCCCTGCATAAGCACTTTGGCCTCTACTGCATCATGAAATTCAATAAAGGAGAAATTTTGCCATTTAGCCCTTGTTGATGTTTTGCACTTTTGTCTAACAGCCAGGCAGTAACAACAACAAGGTCTACTGTAACAAAGAGCTCTGTAAAATCACCTCTATGAAGATTGTATTTAGGTACCTTGTTAGAGGAGTCTATGTCTTAATGCTAAAGACATTATTTCGTTATTTTACCATTGCACCACATGAACTAGTACACTATCGACAGTGGTTGTTTCTTGGATCATTGCATCTTCCTCCATATCTCCTCATTTTACTTTCGCTGTTGTTGGTCGAAACAGAGAATTCCACGTTTTGTTAAATATGACAATAAAATGGTAAATGCTTCCCCATGGCATTTATGTATCTGTTCTTGCCAGAATGTAAATCAAAATCATAGGAGGGTTAAAGTATTCTTGAAGTGAAGTTTTTTTTTAGGATTATTTCTTGATACTTATTAGGTTATTGAATGGCTTAATCTGCTCATCGCAAGGCAAATTCTCTTCCAGTGGTATTTCTGTACACGAATCTAAAGCATCTTTTAGCACCGCCAGTTTCTATTTAAAAAATGGCAAAACGATTGTCTGGCATTGTGTTTGCTATTTAAGGTACTCAGGTATCTGAAACTCAACAGAATTGTATCGGTGGTCGATAAATTAGTAATATCTAAATAGTATTCCAGTAGATCTTATTATTTTTATAGAATCAGTAGACCGAAACCGGTTTGGAAAAGTCTTAGACTTTCTCTGCCTAAAGAAGCCGTGTCATTCTTATTTTTTGCAGTGTAGATCTCTTTCCAAACCAATTTTTATTTTTTTTATCTAACTGAACTAAGTAATATTTCTTCTTCGTTGTTACTCTGCTACTGCTGTTCTTCGGAAAAAGCGATTTTGCTCAACCTGGAGATATATCAGTAGTAAAATAGAGGGATAAAGGAATGAAAGCAGTTGTAATAGTAAGTAACATGCGTAACCCATCTGATATAGAAACAATGGAATGTATAAACAAGGCTGGAGTACGTGAAAATGTAATTTGTCTAAAAGCAATACCGGACCATAATACCTTTATAGAGGGAATTTATCGATTTGATTAACTGTTCTCTTGTTATAACATGCCATAGAAGTCTAGGAAATAGTGGGTCAAGCTTTTGTAACTATTGTGTAAATGCTTCTTCAGTCATCAAAATTTGATATAAGCTAAGAATAACTAATGTCTCTGAAAAGCCTATGCCTCAATTGAAGTTTTGAAATTTTATAGCTAACTAGCTTATAGCAGTTTTCAAACAGAAAACAAAAAATGTTAAAATAAGGAAAATAGAAGAAATGCAGATTTTGATAGATTCCATGATATGGAAATCAATGGTTGATGATCATTTACCAACAAATTAATTTTTGCAGCACTGATAAGAAAGGTCGCGTATGATATGTAACAAATATATTTCTCTCTAAGTCGTTCATATATCTACCGATTGAATCATTTTATTCATTAATTAATTAAGTTTTATTGATCAATATTTCATTTTTAATATTTGCCCATTAAAAAAAGCACCAAAGGAAAAAATCAAAAAGGTGATACTGGTGCTTTGAAAGTCGCTATCAATCATTCTAAAACAAAATTGAACCCCATTTCAGACAAAAGCTGCTTTATACTTTAAAGTTTAATTAAGAAAGAAAGAAAACACGGTGGCAGTTAGTACTTTTCTGGAAAAGAATACCATGAACTAAAGAACTAACAGTCCGAAGCAGATAGACCATAATCTACAACGAGGTAAATAAAAGTTTGGTAGATCTAAATTAACGATGCAATAACTAGTTTTAAAGAGAATGTCCAAGAGGTTGCATTGAACTGATCTGAGTTTTGGACAGTCGAATAACAAAGTATTGATGAATTCACATTAATTCCTTACACGTTCAATTATGCATTTCTTGGAGAAATGACTTGAAGACAAAGTATCAGTTTACAATCTACAAGAACCTAAACCAAGAAAGATCATACTGCCAGTGTAGATTCGAACAGTAAAAACAATTCTTAAAATATTTTCACTGATAAAATGAAGTTTAAGTAATGATCTGCCTGTATTAAATAATGTTTTCATACTCGTACCTTTATCACACTAGTTTTCAATGAATATAACTCCAAGAAGACGAATAGTTCCTGCTGACAGAATAATAAGTAAACCCGACTATAGTAAACCCATTTATTTTTATCCCGTAAAATTCTAAGAAACCTGTAAAGTGCTAAGCTTGGCTGAAAGGAAATTAAATTACTTCCTATTTTCACAAAATTTCTTGTTCTGGGTACATAAATAACTAAAATACGCTCAGTCTCAGATGTTGAATGCATAGTTATTATTGTAACTTGTGGGCAATAAATATCTTTAAGTAGCTATTTCATGAGTAGCTCGTACTTTTATTGATAATAGTGCCATTGCAGATGGTATAACCAAGATCGCAGTATAAATTTTCATAACATTTATATTGTATAGTTACATAAATTGTTAACATCGTTTTTATATACATTTTTTATCCTTTTCAATTTTGAAGGGATTCCTTTAAATAAATTTGCATACATTTTATTACCAACCACTCATTTATCTCGTAACATAAATAAACCAGTTTCATGGATTGAAAGAGTTGATATTAAAAAAGAGGCAGGTAATGAAAAATTTACCTTAGCATTATTCTATAAAGCAAAATTTCAATGTTGAAATTGGGTTATGCTTAAAACGACTATATACATATAAAACGCGACAATGTAAATACAAAACCAACTTCAATTTATCCTTTGACATGGAGCTGACCCCGAATAAAACCTGGGGCAAGGTGGACAAATTTATACAAAGTTTAAATAGGAATTTAAATACACACATCAAACGACGCGAGATACCTTAAAAAATATTTTTTGTTTGAAAAGCTTTTTCGTGCGAAAGTTGAAATGGATAAAGAAAGGAAATTAATTTGTCGCTTTATTTATATAAAACCCCAACATGGAAATTCAGTTATCATCTCTCGTTTTTGCTGGAAGTTAACCGCTTATATCCGTATAAAATATTGTTAAAACCCAAGTTTTGGCGCATTAGTAAAGATCCCTATAGAAGATTATTTAGATTTACCATAATTTTGATTTTTGTTTTACTTTTTCAAAAGATGTCAGTGTTTTTCTAATTTGCTACCGTTTGTACTCCGTATGCTTTATTGGATTTCTTTGACAGTATATTTTGGGATGAAACCACATCAAAACTAATAATCTTAAAAAATTATTATTTGCAAAATATTGCCTCTGAGATTACCCACAATCTGCGAAGAAGTCAAATTCACAACAGCATTTCAAACCGTTTTTGCAACACCTCTCATTATACCAAGCTAAGGAAAATCATTGAAAGAAATTAATGAAATACTATATACATATATAGTAAATTTTACGCAACTTATAGTAATCGTTTGGAACAAAATAACTTCCTATGTATGTAGCATTTACAGATTTTCAAACTCTTGTCTTGTTAAAACAGCAAAAAGCTGCTGACCAGTAACTCTAGTCAGATTTAACCATTATTTGTCAGATAATCTTTGATGTGAAAGATTTTATTGGACTTAACTGATTATACTACAAAATGTTTATTCAGTTTTGACGTTAAAGGGCTAGTCCGTCAAGCAAAATACTATTAAAAGGAAAAGAATTCTTTCAGTGCCAAAAGCTCTAGAATTGAATTTCTTGGTACCGTTTGAGAAATGAATATAACTGGACCTTTTTACCTTGAAAGTGACAACTATTTATGCAGTACGAACGATAAGTACAAATAGTGTTACTCCTTAGAAAGAATCAAGAAGTGACCTAGCACTTCTCACTTTGAACGTCCAAAGAAGACATTTGAGAGTTTGTCTTACGCCTCCAACTGTTAAATGCAAAGCAATAAATTAAAATCAACACGCCCATAATTAAATGTTTAGTACTGCTCACTTTCCTACGCGAGTCAGCTAGGTTCAGGCAAAGAATAAAAGAAAGAATGGTTGGTGGTTATAGAGATGGTTAAAGGAAATGATGAGGGGTTAGTAAGAACGGGATTATAAATGCTTATTTGTTGAGTTCAAATCTCTCACATTGGTACTACTACCAAGTGTTTAGTACGTAAGTGATGAATATCCAAATACCCAAAAACTCAGAGATACTAGTACTATCTCAGAACGTTACGAATGAAACCCATATAACCAATCTTGAACCACTACCATCGCTCTTGTTTATTACTACTGCCGATGTAAGTATGATGCACGTAGTATCAAAACAGCGCGTGTAGTTTTGTTAGAATGCTCAATAACGATTGGCATATACGATGTCCGAAACTTTTAGACTATGTTACGAGAAATTGAGCTTTTGAAAGAACTGATTCTTCTTTTTCTTCATTAATTGTTTTACCCCATGGGTATCGGATGTGGATTCTCCTAACCACTTCTTCCACAATTTTTTCCTTGCCTCCAGCTTGTATTTTTCCTTTCCTTTGTCTTCAATCACCACCCCCAGGTGTACAGACTTATCTACCCTTTCAAATTTGTATTCTTTGCCATCTGATAGGTTTCTGTTTTAATTAGTTGTTCATTTTCTTCTGACTCTATTCTCAATTGTTCTACTCTGGTTTCTTTAAATTTTCTTGTGTAATAGTCTTGCCATGTGTAGAAAACTTCCTTAGTTTTCGTTTTTGGTTCATTGTTGGCATTTCTTACTCCCTTCATTATTTTATTGTGTTGGATCTGGTACATTATTTTCTTCCATTCCTGACTGTTTAGCACTTTTTCTTCCAGTCTATTACTTTAATACACTTCAGGCCTTCTTTGCCCCACTAGACATTTGTACTTTGTTAAGTGTTCTTTATTGCTGTTACTAGTTTCTTGGGTACTTCTCTTCTTTCTAGGCACTTCCAGATCATTCTTCTGTCTATCGAATCAAAGTCAGCTTTAAGATCTGTAAAGACCAATCTTGATTTTTGTTATGCTAACTTCTAACTCCATTATTGCTATTTCGTCTACTCCTTCTGTTTCTATTATTACTATTTTAACGCACAACAGGCCTTGAAGGGCTAGGTCAAAATTACAATTATCGTACACTTTTATTATAGTCAGAGTTATATTATTTTATTGTGTTGGATCTGGTACACCATTTTCTTCCATTCCTGACTGTTTAGCACTTTTTTCTTCAGCCTTTTATTTTAATACACTTCAGGTCTTTCTTCGCTGCCATCTTTTTCTCGGCCTTCCTTTCCTTCTTGGGTCTTTTAACCTTCTGTGGAGGACCAATTTGGACATTCTCTAGCCTGGCATTCTTTCGACATGCTCTAACCATCTAATCCTCTGCGATTTAAAAAACCTTGTGATGGTGAATGCGTTATTACATTAGCTCTTTATTATTTCTTCTTTCCCAGTCTTTTTCTGTTTTCTTTTCACCAAAGATACCTTTCAGAATTTTTCTTTCCCATCACTCCTTCTTATTTAAAATCCATGCCTCACAAGCGTACATCACTGTAGGCCTAATTACCGTTTTATAAACTCTTGGTTTACATTTTCTGGATACGTACTTTGACTTCATTTGGGACATTAAGCTGCCTAACTTCTTATTTCCTTTTGCTATCCTTGCCTTTAGCTCATATTTTTCCTTTCCTTTGTCTTCAATCACCACCCCCAGGTATACAGACTTATCCACCCTTTCAAATTTGTATTCTTTGCCATCAGTTAGGTTTCTGTTTTAATTAGTTGTTTATTTTCTTCTAGATCTATTCTCTTCTATTCTGGTTTCTTTAAATTTTCTTGTGTAATAGTCTTGCCAGGTGTAGAGAAGTTTCTTAGTTTTCGTTTTTAGTTCGTTGTTAGCATTTCTTACTCCTTTTATTTCTCTCCTCTTCCTTTCTCAAAGACTTTTGCTTATGTCCCAGAAGTATTTATTATTTGAAGAATACAACTCGTCTATCTTCTGTCCAAATTCTTCCCAGGATTTCTTTTTCTCAACTTTTACTTTTTGTTTGACTTTATTTCTACATCGGATGTATTCTTCTTAGTGTGGTTGTAATTTTGTTTGTAAGTATTTTCTCCATACTATTTTCTTGTTTTTCATTTCTTCTTTCATCTTGTCATTCCACCAACTAGTCTTTTTTGTGTTCGTACCCATATTGGTTGGAACCCAATCTTATATTGCCTATAGCACACAGCTACATTAAATTGACAGCCGTGAGTGTCTGTAGGTTGACAGATCAGCAGCCTTAACAATAATTTAACTCAATCGGAGGTTATACAGTTGTAGAAATAAATGCAGTAATATTCAATGACTGCCAAAACGATTGATGAAATGAGAAGAACTAACCTAGTAAGAACTGGGATTTACATGGAAGACCCAACATCTATGAAATGTAAAGTACTTAAGTATAATGGTATAAAGTAATTATCTCGGAGAAATCATGGTATCATCAACAACCAAATTCAAAAAATGTTAGATCACGATATTATCCATCCAAGTTATTTCCCTTCAGCAAACCTAATTGTCTTGGTTTAGAAGAATAATCGAGATTTCATAGGATTTTGCGTGAATGGTTGAATGTCGTAGCTGAAAAATCTTTCTGCGTTTTCTAAATATTGTGGATATGTAATATTTCATATTTTCTTTTGGTTTAGATATGTTTGGGCAAGTAAGAATAAATGAAATTCTAGGTTTTCTAATAGATGATTTACATTTTAGTAGCTAATCGACTGTTCATTTTATTTGGATCGCCTTAGAAGCTTTGTGATTCGAGTTTTCCTTTAAATCTAAGCAAACGTGTTGAAGCACATCGTTGGTAAGGTTGATATGATTATATACTTCTGGCAATAAAAAAGTTTTTCTCCGCCCTACCATTATGGAACACTTACAGAGATTTGTGAGTTTGTTTTTCTAACTAAAAAGTTATTACCAAGACATAAATTGTACATGTAGAAATGCCAGAAAGAAAATTGTCTAAACCTAGATTATGCACTTTACATCGACGCCGACGCTAGTTTTGTACGATTGTTCTAGAAGTCGACAGTCGCATTCTATAGTTTTCATTTCATTTCAAGAAGTTTAGCTAAGGTCGAGGAAAACTTTATGTGTCGTTTGAAGTTTAGAACATTTAAGAAACCGGTTATACCAACTATGTAAGTTCAATTGTAGTTCACACATGTGAATAGTTCAACAACAGCAAAAATGTAAGAAAACCTGACGTTTCAACAAAATGAGAATACAACAAACACAATTCGTCAAGTTATGAAAATACTACGTAGTATCTTCTCATGAAATATTGTTTTTCAGTACCATACTGCTCTGTAGCATTTACCATATTCTACTAACTCAAACTTTCCTTTATGAAAGCATTTAGAACAAAACATTCTATCAAATTTTAGAAAAAGTCAGCAGAATAGTATTAACTTTCAAGTTTTTACCTTTGTTTGCTTAAAATATGTTAGAGACCAAATAGGATAAGTTGGTCAAGTTCAAAATGTACTTATTGTACGGATTTACTAATATTTTATTTGATATACAGGGTGTTAGTAAACTAATAGTACTCCTTGAAACAGGTGATAGGAAAAGTAATTTGAAATAGAAAATTCTAGTAAAAATTGTTTCTATCTTGCTCCGTTTTCGAGAAAATGTGAAAAACAGCTAGCACTATCTGTCAACGGTGTCGCACTAAAACCTTGATTATAGCCTTTTGCAAATTTATTTTAGACACTCCCTAATAAATCACTAGAAAGTTGAGTTCAATTTCCTAAGAAGTTTTACTTGGAATGAATGCTTTGTCATAAAACCGTAAATAATCTTCTGTTTGTTGTACCTAGTTAAAAGGGGTGTAGGTTGTTACTTTTTTAAGCAACAGAACGGTATTGTACAAATCGTTTAAAACTAGACTCTTGTAATGTAAATTTACGTAAAATGTGGTTTTTGTTAAATGCGGGTTTTTAGGGAATAATTGAAAAAAGTAGATTAAAAAAGTGGAATCTACATTAGTTATTGAATAATAACGTATGAAAGTCTGGAACTTTATTTATCATTTCTGGGAAAACCGTTGAGATTTGACCATGGTTGTATAAGACTTTTCTGTTTGTATTGATGTCCCCTACCACCAGTTTCCCGGACTACTATTAGTTCACTAACACCCTGTATATATAATTCCTGTGATTAGATAATGATAGTAATCTAACTATTTTATTTTAAATTTTAAAAGGTGGTTAGCTTCAATTTTTCTACTACTTACTGTTGTCTTATTTTTATTTCAGTTTTATGATTATAGAATGAGCGGTTTGCTCTGGAAATTTTGATTGTGAGTTTACAGAAAGTTAAATTTTTAAGTCATCAAACCTAAAGTCTAAACCATTTCAATTTAGAGAAATTACAAAAATATTCATGAAGACTATAAAAGATGCAGCAACATCATTTTATTCACAACACAGGAAGTTTAAACGTGCATACGTTAGACAGGTACTTACTTTAAATAAAATCTGCAAGTCCGTACATAGCTTTAAAAGTATTTTACATAAAGAGTAATGACTTATAAACTTGTAAGCTGCTTGCTAAAAGTAACAAAAATTCTTGTGAAAAAATTAAAAGTTGAAAAAAAATCGAACAATTTATTTAAGATTAGTTACATTTATTTAGAATTACAGTGTCATTAAATAAGTATAATTTACATTAAAAAGGTGCCAAAACATTATATTATCTACTGTTCTTGTTTTTCATCTAACATTTGTGGTGCAGGCGTAAGTTCTTGATGTTTCTTAACCCTTTCTCTAAATTTAGAGCAGGTTTTGATATCCTTAATTTGTTCTTCAGGGCAATTCATTTGTATTTCCCTAAATAGACAATGCGCACCCTTAATAGCTGCTGGATTACAAGATTCCGCATCGTCCTTGCTGTGGTTGGCCGTGGCATTACGAGCTTCACCAAGACACTTAGTTATTATCGTGTCCAAATGAGAAACTAACCAAGACTCCTTGAAGTTGTCTTTAACATATGCTGTGAACTGAGCTTCATTTACATCGCCATTTCCATCAACCTGTTAAAATAAAATTCTACATTAGTTAAATTCTTATTTTAACTTTTTATTTGACAATTGAAATTTGTCGTATTATTAATTTAGCCAGCATAACTTAATTTCTTTAAATCGCATTATTCACTTGAAAGCATAATTATTTTATGTTTTTGGAGTATTAGGTGGGTAGACAATTTCAAATAGAGTGACAGTAAGAGACTATTTAATTTAAACTTGTATTTAATTAGATTAACGGAAATTTAAAGAAAAGGCTACTTCATCACTTTGCAAAAAGAGAACCGTCATTTTATAAAGTTAACATTAACATTAAACCCGTTCTTACTAAATATGGGGACGGAGATGATGTAAAACCTCATCAACATATATCTTTTCGGTTTTGCTTTCTTCTTTTTATTTTTGCAAGTTTTATTGGCATCGAAAAACAGTTTTAGCAACTTCCATATAAGTCTAGTGACCCCATAAATTTTACTTCAACCTTTTTTAAAATTTGTTTCAAACTTGGATCTTCTATGTATCTATTAAAGTAGTTAAGAATCTAAAGATTTTGTATCTTTTAGTTTTCAGTTAGAAAAGTCACACTTTTCCGTTGACGCTTAAGTAAAAAGAAAATTTACCAGTAGTCGCTTATTATATGAAAAATGTTACAAAAATGGGTTTTTCCTAGCTCTTCCTGATGACTAGCTAATATGATAAATTCTCTGCTGAATGGTCAACAAAAAAATATTTTATAAAAATTTAAAATTTTGGTACTAAAGAACTAAAGCAGACAAAGGATCTAAGAATGTGAATTTTTAATTACCTTAAGGTGTACAATAAATAAACCAAATTCAAAAGAAGTAAAAGAGGTGAAATACATTTTTTCCCAAATTGAAGTCGTTGGGGTGGAATAATCCATAACGAATTTTGCAACAGTTAACATCCAAATACGTCTGAATACCATTAAAGAATAAATTTTAGGCGTATGCAGTTTATTCCGAAACATGAACTTGCTCAAAGCTCTAGCAATAGAACTGGAATAATTATTTATATGAACACCGCTGTTTGCTATCAACTCACTTTCAAAAATTTTTTTGGTTTCATGGTTCCACCATGTTGTGTTATGATTTATAAGACAATACCTGTTCGCTAAGTCTGGATTTTATACAGATCTGTTGTTTTCCAGCTTATCCATCTTTCTATTGATTATATTTATCCAAAGCCCCTGCACTTGCAGTTACTAGGTCCTCATCTCTGGCCTTCAATATTCCATTTTTTTGGCCACTATCGGCCTTTTGAATTGTCATAGTTGCCTAAATACATTGCCATCTAGACCAAAACATTACTGGTCTTATTAATATTCAGTAAAGCTTCCATTGTTTATAACTTCTTGTAGTACTGTTTTCTGCTGTTTTCCTTCTCAATTATTGTCTGAACTTAAACAAAGTTCATTTACCTGGGTAAAGATATTTCTAATATTAGGAAATATTTGATTACATTAGGAGAACTCTTATTATTTTTCTAGCTTTACCATCTGCTATGGTTAGCTTTCTTACCTTTGAATGTGTAGGTAAACCCAATCAATTTTATCTCAATTTGCGACCAATGGATTTTTCCATCATTTACGTAAGAGGTTTTGGATATCATCACCAGGTACTTATATATCAGTGTCCTGATATTGGTACGCTACGTTTCATTGCCTAAGAAAAAATGCAATTAGAAGATGCAGCTTCCAAAGCAAGACAAATAGATCGAATATAAAACAACCTATAAAAATTTTGATTTTTGCATTATTCAAAGGTAAAAAAAAATGCAGCAGAAGTAAGTATCTGATGTTTACTAATAACTGAAAATACCTAAAATAGAAAAACTCTGAAATTTTGTTAGAAAACGTTTACTGGTTTATTACAACTTTTCTGGTTCGTATAAAAAGGGTAATGTCCCCAAATGATTACCTTTTGTGGGAGTATTTCACAATATTTGGTAGTGTTTTCGTTGTCGTTTAAAACTTTTTTGAGTGTTGCATTATAGAGTAACAACAATCTGGAAAAACTACGATTAATATTGTGGCAACATCCTGTTGTCCCATCCAATAGTGACTACAGAAAATGAGATAGCCTTGCCCTATACCGCTTACTAATAACAGTAGTCGTGTTGTCTAAACCATCTTTGATCGGTGACCTCTTCAGCAAACTTTGCCCCAAGCCGTTACTTTTCGATCGAAGTGAACGCGAGAATTTTTCGTTTCCTAATAGTAACCGCTCTGTTTGATTACAGTACCGTTTAGTACGTTTTGTTACTTAATAACTATTTCTTGGCAAAAAATCGGATTTATGCAGGGCAAATTTCCGACGATGTATTGTACTAGGCAACAATTTTTAAATAAAACTGTAATCACTGATTCCCAACTGCAATCCAGATTTTCTGTTCATGTTGTTTGGTGTTGGTGCGCATTTTGGTTAATGCCTTCTTCTGGTCGATTAGTACAATGTTTGCAAACACGCTTCACATCTGTCACACCACTTTGCAAAGATGCAGCCGACAAATGAATTGTCTTTGAAGCTGGTGCTTTTCGATCTGGATACTTTACTCGTGACGCTCTTTGAGTTCAAATAACAGAGGCTCGATCCTCAAAAACAGAATTTAACTGTTTACCTCTTTAAATTAAGTTGTATACTTTTCTACTTAACAACAAACGGAAAGACGAGATGTCAATTTATGTTATCCCAAAATGGGGACGATTTTCTATTTGGGAGTTTATAATTTGGACTTACTTTTTAGAACATAATGTCATCATCAAAGAAAACAAGATGATTTTTAAATTTTTAAAAATGATCTACTAGAACAATTTTTTAACAATTGAATTACTCTGCAAAGGTAAGAGCCACGGTAGGCCAAATAGTTTGTGTTTTGGCGATAACGGTAATTCAACTTTACATATAAGCAAATGCATCTTAAAATGATAAAGCGGAACCATAGAAGTATTACTCAATTTGAACAAGTTAACAAAGATCAAGAGATCACGCTAATACTCTTAACACGTTCACTTCGCAAAGGTATATAATCAGATACAGCACAACATTGCCCCTAAACCTATGTGTTTTGAGCCAGTGGACAGTTGCATAGGTGAAGAAAATAAACAGAATGAAAAAAATTTGAAAACTTTACCATTTTGCTACTCAAAAGTGTACGCCCAAATGTGTACACAACATCAAATTTTGTACATAGAAATCGTCATGTGAAAGTTTCATATATGGAAAGGTGGAGTTCTGCAGGTCATTATTCCTTATACCACATTGTACTGATAAATCAAAAGTTTAGAACTGGCATTCGCCTTCAGGCCAGAACCACATTTACTGGCTTTCTATACAATGTAATCCAAATATCACTTTCAATATTATAAGGTGTTCTATTTAGAAAATGTATATAGAGTGTTCAAAGCATAGAAGTCAATATTTGGGTATTGTACACACCAAGATCTAGAGAAGAAACAAACATCAATGTACTATATCCAAAAGTGAACCGTTGAAGCTTTGAATTTGCATACAGCAATTAAGATATTCTATCATAGACTACCTACCACTTTCAAAAATGCCTGGAATTTTGTATTGTATTGCAACTATTCAAAATTCGCTGCCCCAAAGCATCATTGTTGCCAAACATAGAAATTCACCGGAATTAAATGAGGCGAACATAGAGAAGCAATAAGTTGGATCACCTTTGCCTATATTTACTGATCTGCAAATCTATTGTGCGGAAACTGTGTTTTCAACACATGAAGGCGCATTGTCGTTCATGAACACTTACGTTGCCATATTGCTAATGGAGCATTTTATAAATAAATTTGGTAATTTATTTTTCAAACTTTATTAGTAAAAAATGCAAATCAAAAAGTAACTCTCTTTCAGCTCATCACCAGAAATGTAAACGACATGTTTATTGCTGTTGTAAAAATGTATCGAGCCAAATCTATCCTGTTACGCCTTGGCTTTGGCGATCTGTAATCTTCTTGGATGATGGGCGTCAAATGGAGGCAGGTTTCGTGTTACTTGCTTATTGAATTTGAATTTCTTATAATAATTGAAATAAAAGTCATTTTTTAAATGGTAAAATTGCAGTTGTGAATTTCTTGATGATCGGACAAAAGAAAGAAAACAAGTCTTGTCAGGTACCTATATCTTTGATGGACAAGGTCAGAATAGGGATGCACCTCCCTGCTGGATCAATGTGTCCTGGCAAAGTCGATTTGCCGTTCTTCGCAGCTGTCAGTTCCTGGCATTCCGTAAATAGCACCAAGTAATAAAATTAGGATTAAGAACAACTGCAAAATTCAAGTCTTGACACATAATCATGCAAAGTTAAACCTTGCAGATGATACGGTTGGAGAAGTTGGTTGTTCAGTACGTTCCATACTAATGACTAATGAGTTTGAAATTTCCGGACCATTTACTACTTCTCTAATGCTTACAAAAGGGTACTAGGAGGCACGATCGAAAATTTCTTTTTCTATTACAGTTTCTAAGGAAAGACGAGTATTCCCAAATAGATAATGCGCTGTAGGCTACCTGATAAATGCATTTTAAACTTTGTCCCCTATTTTTTCAGCACACTTAGATGAACAGAATGAATAGAAAGAACCTACAGTCTTTCATGAAGCAACTATCAATTGTAAACACCTTTTTATCATCTCCGCTTGTTTCACATCAAGGTGAGAGTACTCAACCAAGGCTTAAAATCGGTCCACTTGCTTTTTGGGCATCCACTTTATCTAGTTAGTTAAAGGATGTTCCCTTTAAAAGTTCTGGACTTCAGCTTATATAATCGTTGCTCGACTCAGTTATTTTGCGGAGACAAAATAAATTATATTTCTTCGTGGCAAAGTGAAAATCGCCCTTCAGGAGAATAGTTTTTAAGATTGTTTTAATTGGGTGAACTACTTATCTCTTATTCTAGATAAAAATTATTTTTCTATCGGTGACGTCTCTACTTTTAGTCTCAAACGTTAAAATATTACCAACATAATAAATCCCAGACTATTTCTTTTCTTAGTAAAATTGAATTTTCCGAATCCATTGTATGTCGAATAACTTTAATTTGTTTATTTATGTGAAATTGAAAATTATAAAAAGTGTTGAGGTAAAGTTTCTTTTCATAGACTTTCGTTTAAATGTCACCACTAGTAACAAAGATTTAAGGGGGCGTTGAACTTTGACAGCCTAGAAAACGGGACATTCCAGGACGTAATAAGTTTAAAGAGGTGACTAGCCTTAATTGCCACTTAGAAATCTATCGCATAAAAAGAGATGTCGACTAAAACTAATGAAATTGGATCTAATGCGCTTAAAATCTTGCTTAGTTAAGAAAGTCTTCAAAAAGAAGATTCACGTTGACTATCAAGGATCTTGATCTTAAAGATTATTCATCAACATAAAAGTTTTATGAAAAACTAACAAAAGACTAATTTCGCCATTATTGTTCATTTTCCTCAAATTAAAAACTTTCATATCGTCAAACACACAAAAGCATTTACTGGAGAGAGTACAGAGGAAACAAAACAAAAAAGTTTTTGCTTTATACAATAACCGGTTGTACTTACTTTAGTAGTCGTTTTATTATTGGTACATGTTAAAATCAAACCACACAGTTTTGCAGGCATATTTCCGAGTATTATTTTGCTACTATTGTTGCAAATTCAATTGTATCCCACACTTGTGTGCAACGTTCAGTTTAATTTATGTTTGAAACAGCTAAACATTTCATTTCAAAAGCAATCGACCGACGGACTATGACTATGGTATAAAACCACGTGCACGTACTTGTAACATCTACTACACAAATCTGCATTTAATTTTCCTTGTTCAAATAACTAAGAATAAGATCACTTTTTTCAAATGTATATTATTTATAATTCACTCAATGAGGAAACGGCGTTCTTTCTATTTGCGATTATTACTAGATTGATAAACACCCAAAAAATATTATTTTATAGGTGAATCAGTTTTATAAAGCAATACGAGTAATAATTTTATAGATTAAACGTAAATAATAATTTCAACCTTGTACTGAAAATGATAAAATAATTGCACCGGAATTATGGGAACGAATAAAATTGATGTACATAACGATAAGATATAATCAGAGGTAAATTTTGCAAAAAAAGGGGAAACTCAAATGAGGGTTAACAATTATTTAAAACTAGAGCATGTAAACAATATTAACCTTACGAAAGCACTGACGTCGCATTCCATTTCAAATTGAACAAATAGGTAGAGATAACAGGATATTCTCCATTAAGAACTCTACTACTAACCTTGACTTTGGAATTTAAATACTCACCAGGTTACGCTTTTGTCCCACGCATTTCACGAAACACTGAAAAAGAAAAATAAAATTTATAATATGCCTGAAAAATAATAAAAATGTTGTAGTGTTGCTACGCGGACATAAAATTTGTTGTCAAGCGCTTGTTTGTTTGCAAAAGTTATCTTGGCAAATACAAACATTGTAAAATATTGCAAAAAATGTTGCCTTGAAAAAAAATGTAAAGCAGGATCGTGTCAAATATAAATAAAAAATAAATATTTTTAGTATATGACAAGTTAGGTTTTTGCCTGTTTAAATTTTAAACTTGCTTTTTTCTTTATTTTTATTTCTTGTTCGCCTAAAATATGTATGCCAATTTATTTGACAAACTCTAAATATTTAATTTACTCTGTTTGAATAATTATCAACCACAGAGAAACCTTGGCACAAAATTAGTTTAAAATTTGAAATGTTCCTTAATTTATTCTAATAATCTTTGAAGATTGGAAGATTAATTGTAGGTAACTATATATAAACTTGATTAAATCTTGATAATTTCTTGCTGATTATTATTAATAAAGAAAAATTAAGACCCTATTATAAATATTATGTAAAAACTTTTCTGTCTGATTCTAATAGACTAGCACTAATATTAAACTTATCAGTTGCAAAACAAAGTTATATTAGCACAGAAAATGAAAAATTAAGGGAACCTGTGGAAGTACATCTATCTGTGCTCATTTTCTACAAAACTTTGAACTGTCAATTTTGCAAGATGGAGGATATAAAAATGCAGTATGAGCAGTTTATGCAAAAAATCAAAAATCTTTTGTCTGATACATTTAGCAATATTTGTTAAAAAGATTTTTCTCCTCAAAAAGTTAAAGTTAATTTATGTCTAGATATTTACTTATTCACCCTTTTGTTACTCCCTGACGAAACTATATCGTATTTTGATCATTATTATTGTAACGCGCCACCCCTAGAATATTCTAGAAAAAGTTCCGAACAGTCTCGAACAAGCTGGTCGAATGTGTCGGAGAAATCTCGAACTATCGAGACTCTTCCACCGTCGAATGTTTTTTTGTCAAAACGTAACAATTGGTGTCAGGTGTGAAATTTAAAAAATTTAAAACAAAAAAAATTTGTGAATGCCTACCACAAGATCTGCCTCAGCTAAAATGGATAACGAATTAATTAAGATGTTACAAGAAATTAAGCAAACTATGGGAAATAACCAACTAGAAATGAATTCAAATATGGAAAGTATAAAAAGTGAACTTAAAGAAGAAATGAATTCGAATATGGAAAATATAAAAAGTGAAATAAATAACGTGCAAACTGAAATTAAAGGGGAAATAAATAATGTGCAAAGTGAACTTAAAGAAGTTAAATAAGATATGAATGTAAAAATGGAAACAATGAAAGAGGAAGTTGATGGATTATATCAAAAATATGACGAATTACAACAAAAATTTGCTGTGCTTACTATGGGTCGAGTCGTGGAAGAAAGTATAGAGGCTCGCAGCGAGGTACCTGAAGATATACAACTTCCACCTGCGGAACGGTGATCCACGAACAACCCTTGGCGGTTATGGGAAGCAATGGTACGCCAAAAAATCATGTTCAGCCTCCAATTTTCGCTGAAAGATAGCCTGGTTCACTTATTTAACGCAGTTCGAAGCGGCTGCTATTACTAACAAGTGGAGTGAATAAGAAAAGGCAGCATTTCTGATAGTGGCTTCACGTGGAGATGCTCTGGATGTGATACGTACGGTTCCGTACCACTTGCGAGAAAATTTCAAAGAGTTAGCATCACGATTAGATATGCGTTATGGAGATAAACACCTCCAGCAAGTATACTATGCGCAACTGAAAAGCAAAATGCAGAAACCTGGAGAGAGTTTACAAAAACTACAAGCAGACATAGAGCGTTTAATTACGCTAGCATATCCAGAGGCTCCGCAGATGTCCCTTGAGCAGCTGACTGTCCAAACCTTTATCGACGCTGTTCGAGACTCTGAAACCCAACAGGCTTTGAGACTTGCGCGTCATGTAAAATTGGAAAGTACTTTGGCGCACGCGCTTGAGTTTGAAGCAGCCAAGAGAACATCCCATGGTCATGTCCGTGTGCGAAGTGCCGAGGCAGAAGATATGAAGGAAACGATGAAACGAATGATGAAGCAAATGTTTGAAGAGCAGCTATCGAAGAAAGCAAGACTACAGTGCTGGAGATGCGGTGAACAGGGTCATCTTAGAAGAAATTGCACCAAGAGTGGTGCAGTTAGGAATAACCAGGATGAAGAGAAACTAGTGCGAGTCAATGTAAAAGGGCGAACTTCGACCTCCTTAAGTCATGTCCCGGAAACTACCCTCCAAGTGGCTTCTTTACGGTATCAACCAGACAGCTTTTACATCGATGGCAGTATTTTCGGGAAGACGTGTTCGTTATTGATCGACACGGGAGCAACAAGGACAATAATCCGCCCTGATATTGTTGAAGATAGAGAGTTACAGCCATCAAGAGTTCGCTTGAAGACCGCTACGGATGAGCATACCGATGTTCTTGGGGAACTGATGGTAAAAATGGGAATTGGTTTCAAGAGTTGCACGCATCGGGTGTTGGTAGCGGATATAGCTGACAAAGTTATCCTGGGAATGGATTTGTTGAAAAAGTTTGGATTCACATTAGATATGAAGAATGGAATCCTTCGAGTAGATAACAAAGAAGTCCCTATGCATCAAAAAGATGACGAGTTGCTTCGAGTAATGCTTGTCGATGACGTTACCCTGCCGGCGCGAAGTGAGAAGGTTGTTATGGCCCGAATGGATGTAAATCTCCGGGCAGGTTGTATGGGTGCCTTAGAACCGGATTATGCCAATAAAGACATTGGAAGAGGTATTCTGATTGGGAAAGTGTTAATGAATGTGAAAGAACTAACGCCTATTCGATTAATGAATGTTAACGACTTCCCAATGTCATTAAAGAAGAACACCAAAATTGGTTCTTGTGTGCCGGTGTCCTCTATAGTACGGTTCACGAAGACAAGTGGAGTTCTTTCGTCTTCCGGAAGGTCGGTAAACGTAGAAGCAATGGTCAAAGCTTCTTGTAAAAATTTAACTCCAAGCCAAAAGACTAGGGTGCAAGAGTTAATTGGTCGTTACAAAGATGTATTTGCTCCTGATAAAAAACTGGCGGGTAAAACCAGTGTGGTGACCCATAAGATCAATATGGGAGATGTTCAACCAATACGACAACGTCCAAGAAGGTTACCATGGGCGAAACGAGAAAAAGCCGAAAAGAACAGCCTTTGGGCATCACCCGTCGTCTCGGTAAAGAAGAAAGATGGTAGTACACGATTTTGTGTCGACTATAGACAATTAAATAGTGTCACCAAGAAAGATAGTTATCCGTTACCTAGAATTGATGACACTTTGGACACTCTGTCTGGTTCCAAGTGGTTTTCCACCCTGGATATGAAAAGTGGGTATTGGTAGGTTGGAATGGAACCTCAACATCGAGAGAAGACTGCCTTTACTATTGGTTCTGGCCTATGGCAGTTTACAGTTATGCCATTTGGTCTGTGTAACGCTCCAGCAACGTTTGAACGATTGATGGAGTTGATTCTGAGAGGCTTGTCTTGGAAGACCTATTTAGTTTACCTCGACGATATTATTGTGATTGGTCGAACGTTTGAGGAACACGTGAAGAACTTGGAAGATGTGTTTCTGAGATTACGTGGAGCAATTCTGCAGTTGAGTCCGAAGAAGTGCAATCTGTTCCAGAAAGAGGTCAGATATCTTGGTCGCTTGGTATCCGAAGATGAAGTAGCTGCTGATCCTGATAAGATTCGTGCGGTTCAAGAATGGCCCCACCTAAAAGATAAACACGGGCTTCGAAGTTTTCTGGGTTTGTGTACTTACTACCGGCGATTCGTCCGTGGGTTTGCAGATATTGCGAAGCCTTTGACAAGATTGACAGAGGAAGACAGCGATTTTCAATGGGACGCCGACTGTGAACGAGCCTTTAACACTCTTAAACGAACTTTAATGACAGCCCCGAACTTAAGCTATCCCAGGCCAAACGAACGATTTGTGCTGGACACGGATGCTAGCAATGTCGAAATAGGCGCCGTCCTACCCCAAGTTCAAGATGGGCAAGAGAAGGTCATCGGCTATTTTAGCAAGGTTCTGTCCAAGCCGGAGCGTAACTACTGTGTGACCCGTAGAGAATTGCTTGCAGTAGTCAAGGCCATCGAGCATTTTCATAAGTACCCCTATGGCCGAAACTTCCTTTTGAGAACCGATCATTCTGCACTCCAATGGCTGCTGAAATTTAAAAATCCTGAAGGTCAAGTAGCAAGATGGCTCGAAAGGCTCCAAGAATATGATTTCGAGACCGAACACCGAGCTGGGCGTAGTCATCGCAACACTGACGCTTTATCTAGAAGACCATGCCCCGACGATTGCAAACACTGCTCGCAAATCGAAAATAAGCATGGTGAACATCAAGTACGACGTACCACAGTTATTGATGATTGGGAGCCCGTGGAAATTCAGAAAGACCAGGAAAGCAATCCTGACTTACGATTGGTGTTGGACTGGAAGACAGCGGATCGTAGACCGTCGTGGGAAGAAATAACCCAATACGGCTCGATTGTGAAAGCGTACTGGGCACAGTGGGACTCACTGAAGGTTCAAGATGGCCTCCTAAAGAGAGTATCAGAAAACGAGTAAGGAACCGAAATAAGAATGCAGTTAGTGCAAGAACAGAGTTCCTGAAGTGTTGCGACAATTACATGATGGGCCATCGGGAGGCCATCTGGGAGTTAAGAAAACACCGGCGAAGATTCGGGAACGGTTTTATTGGATGAACTGCAAGGAAGACGTCAGAGAATGGTGCAGACGGTGCGAAGTTTGTGCAACCGGTAATGGGCCACTTGGTAGGAAGAAGGCCCCGATGCGACAGTATAATGTCGGTAGACATTGCGGGTCCATTCCCAGAGACGGACACAGGAAATAAATATATTTTGGTGTCCATGGATTATTTTAGTAAATGGACAGAGGCCCTACCAAACCAAGAAGCGGCTACGGTTGCAGACGTGCTGGTAAAAGAACTCTTTAGCCGTTTTGGTGTCCCACTGGAATTGCATTCCGACCAGGGCAGGAACTTTGAGTCGGCACTGTTCCAATAGTTGTGCCAATCATTGGGTATCAGAAAAACGAGAACTACACCGTTGCACCCACACTCGGATGGAATGGTGGAAAGAATGAATAGAACGATGGGGAAGTACTTGTCGAAGGTGGTGTCCGAGCATCAGCGCGATTGGGACCAATACCTGCATCTGTTTCTAATGGCAAACCGCTCGGCTGTACAAGAAACAACTGGCCAAACCCCAGCTGCAGTGTTGTTCGGGCGCGAAATTCGGTTACCATGTGATCTACAGTTTAGTTTCAAACCCAGTGAAAATGACGTGGTCGGTGATGATTACGTTGATAACCTTCGTAAGAAGTTAAACTCCATTCATGAAAATGTTCGTCGTAATATTCAGATGGCCAGTGACAAGATGAAAGAGCGATACGACATTAAAGCCCAAGCAGGAGGGTATCAACCTGGAGATCTAGTTTGGCTCTATCGTCCTCAAAGACGAAGAGGCTTGTCTCCAAAGCTACAAAGAGCATGGGAAGGGCCCTACAAGGTCATCAAACGAATAAATGACCTGATATACCGTATCAGAAAACCACCAAGGGGAAAAATGATGATTGTGCACACCAACCGGTTGGCCCCGTATGCAGGCGGAAATGAAGTCGATATAGAAGAACCAGAGGCCGAAATACAACTCGCAGCGGTTGTAGTGATTGAAGATCAGAGACCCTCGTTTACCGACTTTATGACTTTTTACTCAAATGGTAGAAAAGCTCGTTTTGGTGTTGTTCATGAACAACAAAGAAACCTGTTTGAAGTTCCGGAAGAATACTCTTTAGCTCACTGCGTGGCGAAAGATTTGAAGATGTCCCAAGGTATAGCTGTCGACTTCAAGTTCAAGTTTGGTCGCACGAGAGAAGTATCTTTACAACACCCCGAGGTAGGCAAAACCTGCTATCTACAAGACCAGGGACGATTTCTTTATTATCTGGTCACGAAACGTCGTTCATGTGAGAAGCCGCAGTATGAGGCTTTGTGGAAGGCTCTTCACAACTTGAAGATACAGCTCCAAGCGCACGGGGTGAAGAAATTAGCTATGCCGAAAATTGGATGTGGTCTAGATCAGCTGGATTGGCGTACCGTGCGAAATATGTTGGAAGTAATATTTCAGGATACCGGTGTGGAAGTATTGGTTTGCAGTTATAATCCCGCAACATCCTCCCAGAAGTGTCAGAAAACAGTGGATTGTTTCTTTTTCAAAAAACTCGAGGTGTACTAGGGGTT
>VTPC01091312.1:0-14490 GCA_011009095.1 Ignelater luminosus
CAAAAAACAAGTCAATGGCAGCTACACATTAATTAGTTATAATTTCAGACTTATGCTTCCAACATAGTTTAAAAAAGAAGCAGAAGGTATAATAACCTCTATTGATCAAAATCATTTTTAAATTAATTGATCTAGAAATTTTCTATTTCCTCATTAATATCATTTTCAGCGTTTGCATTAAAAAGTAGCATCAAATTTCGGTTACGCATTACATTAAATAATAGCAGGTTTACCTTCAAAGGTAGCACCACCAAACCGTTTCAGAAAAGTGCACGATACCTGATGTTCGTTCCAAGGGTAATTACTCGGTTTCCTTGTTAGTAAAGGAGGTGAAACATGTTTTATATATAATATAAAAGTCCACCGCGGTTATGTTATATTAGTATCTTTCTTACTTTTTACAAGTGATAATCACCAAAACATGATGAGCGTTGTTAAATTATTCATCTTTTATATTTCCATTATTTCTCTGTGCTTTGCGGATGATCTTCGTAAGTACACATGTCGTAACCAAACAGCAAACTTTTATAAAATAACTAGGAGTTTTTGATAAATGAAATACCAACTGACTAAGATAAGACTACAATATAAAATAAATTTTTTAGCATCATACTTTCCAAGATGCCATATAGATGATCCTGAACTCGGAAAATGTTTAACAAAAGCCACAGAAACAGTTAGACCGTACATCAAGAAAGGTGTTCCAGAATTAAATATGCCTCCAATAGAACCCCTGGTTATACCAGAAATTACACTACAACAAGGAACTAGTGCTGTAAATTATAAATTAAGCTTAATGAATGCTACTATTAAAGGAATGGGTGACTATGAATTTAAAGAATACGTGTAAGTTTTTTATCTGATGTAAACAATATTTATTATTCATCATTCAATTTTCATCTTTAGATATGACCCAAAAACACTTTCTTTCCATGCAACTGCATTTTTCAAAACCATGTCACTTGTTTCCGATTATAATATTGATGGGCGGATATTGCTTGCACCAATTACAGGAAAAGGAACTATGAAAATACAGTTAGGTAAGAATTAATGGATTAGAATCATACATATTATTCAAGAATGATTTTTAAGGACCTAGTACAGGATCACTTGTTATTAAAGGAGAACTTGTTAAACGTGGTGGCGAAGAATATTATAATATAGCAGACGCAAAAGCCAAAATAAAAGTTTCTAATTCTACATCACATTTTGATGGTTTATTTAATGGCAACAAAGAACTTTGTAAGTCAAATCTTTTTCTTGCAATTTTCAGATCATTTTTTATGTATTTGTTTAGCGCAAGCAACCAATAGATTATTAAACGACAATGCAGAAGAGATAATGAAAGAAGTTGCTCCAGCACTTGAAGAAGTAGCAGCTAGATTGGTCTCTAGAATGATGGAGGGAATTTGTACCAAAGTACCTTATAAAAAGTTGCTACCGCCTTCTCACTAAGAATTACGTAGTATGAAAATAAATAGTACTTAGTTCGTTGCTATCTAGGAATCAAAAAGGATTATTTTATAAATTAAAAAACTTCAGACGATGCTCTTTTATGTTTACCTTGATGCGAGGCGTGAGTCAAGGAAAGGGTTAACGCATTGGATTCATTAAGTCAAGGTTCCACTATGTTTTGACCATTTAGTTAATTAAAGAAATTAAAGCAAGCAACTTGTGAATAACCTTGCAAACTGCAACAACAAATAGTAAACTAATAATTGTAATATTTATATCGAATTACTTCTTTTATGGTAATTGTAGAAATAAGGATTTGTTTCATAAGAAACGCGACAAATTAAATATTACTCTTTAAGATTAAGTAGTGTTGTTACTACTATTAATTATGTTAGGTTAAGTAGGTTTTATTTTTGTAATGTAAAAAAGATAAAATTCTTAAATGTTCTCTTATGATTGCTAATTATTATAATAAACCCAAGCAATTTACCACTACAACTGAAGATTTAATGGGCACAAACCAACAAATCACAGCACCTATACAGTATCGTAAAGTCGGGTTACTTTACTCCACTAGAAAGTGTTTTCTAGACTTTTCTGTAGTAAACAACACGACAAAGGAAAAGATTTATTTTTCCCGCTTTATTTAGTTAAAATAATGGTTGCTTTCAACTTCTGCACACTTCAGATGAAATGAAAAATGTTCTTAGAATAGAAAAAAATAGATTTGTTGGTGGGGTAAAGTTATTCCCCACTTTGGTTTACTGTGTTCCACCTAAAGTTTTCTCTATCTTAAGCATAGTAAATGCAAACTGGGACAAAGCAGCACCAGATAATAAATCAACAGAAGTATGAGGTATGGAAAGTTTGCAAATTTATCACGTTTCATCGGGATTATAATAAGTAATGACAATAAAATAACGAGTGTGTAGAAAAATCTGTTTATTTGTCAATATTATACAATTCAGGAAGTATGTCTTTCTGGCTGGTTGCCGCTTTAATATTGGCAAAAGATGAGATCCGAACCATTCTTCGAATGTTACTCCATCCTGGTCTGGTACGGTTGTAGCTTGCTCCTTGTGGTTCACTTTCTGTCCATGTTGACTATTAATCCTTAGTTTTATATATTATACAGTGCGTCCGAAAAGTATGGAATATCCTATATATCTCAGTAAATATGCATTTTATGGAAAAATGTTTCCTATAAAAGTTGTTTAGTGTTTAGTTTTACATTACATGGCAATACCAAATAACTATTTTTTAAAAAAACAAAAGCGCAACGAATAATGCTTTAATTTTTTTTAATGGGAAGGTATCCCTTTATTGTACTCATTTGATAGAGAATGTTTTTCTCTGTTCAATGATGTAAAACTTTGATACACCTGCATAAGTAAATTTTGATTAAAACGCAACAAATTGTTTAAATAACGCTTAAAAATGTATTTATTCATCTGTTACCTTTCCAGACGCGGTCTTTTAAATTTTCAATATCATCTAGTCGCATTATGGTCGATGTGATACACTTTTGTTTGTTGCAACAATTGAATGCGTTGTAGAAATGTCAACTAATAACCGAACTGAAGCGAAAAGTTATTTGTTTAATTAATTTAAACATTTTGATTAACGTGAGGATAACAAAGTTACAATAATACGACTTGCTATGGATCATTTATCAAAAAAACATCCTACCGGAATTTTAATGATGCTGGGATATGGAGACGAAGGAGAACACAGGAGAAAGTTTGCAATTTGTTTAATAACGTGCACCCCGAATACCATATTTCTCAGTCTACTATAAGTCAAATTTTGCATAAATTTCATGAGACGGGTTCTGTCAAAGATCGTCCAAAAATGTGCAGACCTAAAGCACTAAATAATGAACAAGGTGAGAATATAATGTTGGCTGTCGTGGAAAATCCACATGTTTCTGTTCGATAAATTGCTCGCGAACATACTTTGAAGAAATCCACTGCACACGAAGTTCTAAGAAAGGAGAAGTGGCATCCATATAAACCTTGTATAGTTCAAGAATTATTAGAAGATGATTTAGATCGAAGATTGCAATTTTGCGAAGAAATAACACATAGGCTTCAGGAAAATGCAAATTTTCATAAAACTATCCTCTTCACTGATGTGGCAACGTTTTCTCTGAATGGTACCATTAACAAACAAAACACGCGCTACTGGTCTTCGCTAAATCCTGGCTGGTATGTAGAAGGGCACATCCAATATCAACAAAAAGTCAATGTCTGGGCAGGAATTATTGGAACCCAAATTTTGGGACCTTTTTTTTAGAACATAATTTAACAGCGGATGCTTATCTAGATTTTTTAAGATTTGACTTAGTTCCTGCTTTAGCTGTTCTATTTCCTAATGAACTAGAAACAGATGTACCCCATAACAGAATATGGTTGCATTTGCACAGAACATGTGGGAAGTACAAGATTTTGTTGAGTTTAGAATCATTTCTGGGTATATCTGCAATAAGTGGAAATCAGACCCGCCGCTAGCCACTTAAACGCCCGCGTGCAAAACTGACTACGCTGCCCCCACCCCCAACCTCTGTGCCTGACTGGGCTTGTACACAGGACTTTTTTAGTTTTGTGTAAAGAAGTAATGAAATACTTTACAAAGTCAAACAATTTATTATCATTCTATGTTTATGACGTAGAATTTTCAAAAATGAATGTCAATGTCAAACGCCTGGCTCTCACTCATTTATTGTACCTACTTTTGTTAAGGTAGCTTGAACCTGCAAACGTTTCGAATCTTAATTCCGATAGATGTCAATAGATGGCATTGTTATCAGATAATTGACAAAGCCAGTTGATCATGATACAAACTACCGACACCGAACAAAAAACCATCGCAAATTGAGCTCAATAACGATGTTTTCTCCGCCAGAGGCGTTGCTGTTCTATATCAAACTGAGAAGTTTAAACGCCAGTTTATAAATTCGAGGTTATTAAAATTTAAATTTCAAAAAAGGTAATTTTAAAAATGTCTTGCTATTGCATATTGAACGCGTTTTTGGGGGCTTAGCTTTTTATTTCTGATCTGTTAGTACAAATTACATGACAGAGTTATTTGGGTTGGCCCAGCTACAAAATCTTTTTTTACGGCAATTTATTATATTATTATAGTAATCGTGAACGTGATGAAAAGGACATCTAGGAAATAGAAAATAGGTACTCATGCTCATATAAACTTTGCAAAGAATCATAAATAATACGCAACAACAAGGCATTTATAATCACTTTTATCTAAAATTTAAATTTTAATAACCTCAAACCTGTAAACTGACGTTTAAACTTGTCAAATTTAACTTTGGATGACAGCGCCTCTAGCGGAGAGAAAATCGTTATTGAAATCAATCTGCGATCGTCTTTTGTTTGGTGTCGATACTTTGTATCACAAACGCCAGCAGCGTATAGCTATTAACAAGTAGAATAACCGATGACCTTGAATGGCTTGTTAGATGATAACACAGTTGTATTCCAACAGATGTCTCCATATATAGACACTGATTTCAAAACTGATTAAGCATTCAACAAGTAATTTTTCTACACAGTTGCCAACAATTGCGAAAAGCTACAGCTGGGATTTCTACATGAAAATTTAAAAGTTGACCTTTTTAAGACACTATTTATTTTAGGTTTTAGAAAAACAAAACTGAATTAGAATAATATACGCCAGGTATATCAGTGTTTACACGCAATTACAATAAAATATTGGCAACGTGTAGTTTTCAATCGTCGTGACATCTATTATAGAGTTCTAAAATATCATCTAACATCGATGGTTTGTTGTCAAGCTAATTTCCTGCTTTTGTAGGAGTTATTCTGCTTGTTAACAGCTATACGCTGAGGCCAGTTGATTGTGAGACAAAGTATTGATACCAAACAAAAGACGATCCCAAATTGAGCTCAATAACGACCTTTTCTCCGCTAGAGGCGCTGTTGTTCCACTTCAAATTTCAAGTTTAAACGTCAAATTGAGGTTATTAGAATTTAAACTTAGAAAAAAGTAATTATTAATGCCTTGTTGTTGCTCATTAAACGCGTTTTCGGAAACTTGACATAATATATTTCTGATCTGATCATACATATTACATGATAGTTATTTGAGTTAACTCGGTTTATTAAAAACAGTTGGGCGATCACTAGAAAATCGAGTTTACAGCAATTTATAGACAGTAATTGTGAAAGTAATGAATATGATTCCGAGGAAATAGAAAATACACTTGTTTTGCAAAGAATAAAGAAGTATACGCAACAACAAAGCAATGATAATTACGTTTTTCTAAAATTTAGATTCTGATAACCTTAAACTTATAAACTGACGTTTAAACTTGTCAAATTTAACATGGAACAACAGCGCCTCTGGTGGAGAAAAAATTGTTATTGAGCTCAATTTGCAATCGCTTTTGTTTGGTGTCGAAACTTTGTCTCGCATCAACTGGCTTTGATAAGTGAAAATTAATAATTGCGAGGCAATGCATGCAATAAATGTACACGAAGAAAAAAATATTGTCCTAACAAGTAAATGTCTTTAGAATCGTATTCTACATCAAAAAATAAGACAAACGTGTACTTTTAGTTTTTTTGATATCACCTCGGAAACATGGCCAAAATGGCTGCTGAAGTCTGAAAAAAGTAACAAAACAGAGTTCGTTGTATTTATGCTTTGCATTCCCAGATGTTTAAGTTTGAGTATGAACATGGCGAGATTGCCGTATTTGCCGCCCCCCTGAACGTGTCGTCCGCGTGCGGTGCACGCCCTGTACGCCCTCATACGGCGGACCTGGTGGAAATTAAGAATTAATTAATGCATCACACACTTAAAAAAGTATTGAAACTCGGACTGTTAAATTACTGCAAAACGCTTTATTCTTCGTATTGTCTGCTGCACATGAATGCATACCCTCGCAGTTGTTCCTGCTTGGACTATACCTGGACTTAATTAAAATGCATTTGCAACCAATAATGAATAATTTGAGGTCAATGAATAAAGAAAGAAATTGCTATTGTCTCCTTACAAATAAAATTTCAAAAATTCATGCAAGGATTGACTTTCATTATCCTCCACTGATGAGTCCAAACAAGGACAAAACGATCGTCTGGAGATATGATAGTTAATGCTTGCACGAAAGTTTCGAACTTTATTTATGAGGAGAGAATATCAATTTTTTTTATTTATTAAACTAATAAACCCCAGTATAAGTTTAGAACAAGTTTTTATGATACAGTATGTCGCCGGATTTAGTTTACAAGAGGAAAGAATTTGCAATTTTACAGATAAACAATAATTCTGTCAGATTTGAAGTTTTCTTTTCCATTGCCATAGCATTTTTGCTTTTTAAAAGGTTGTCTGTTGTTTTACGATAGTTATATGTAGACAACAGCTGTCTTGAACGCTTGCGAAAACATTCTTATGCAACACCTATAAAATTTTATACAGTGTGTCCGAAAAGTATGGAATATTCTATATATCTCAGTAAATATGCATTTTATGGAAAAATGTTTCTGATAAAAGTTGTTTAGTGTTCAGTTTTACATTACAGGGCAATACCAAATAACTATTTTTTAAAAAACAAAAGCACAAATAATAATGCTTCAATTTTTTTAATGGGAGGGTATCTCTTTATTGTACTCATTTGATAGAGAATGTTTTTCTCTTTTCAATGATGTAAAACTTTGATACACTTGCTTAAGTAAATTTTGATTAAAACGCAAAAAGTTGTTTGAATAACGCTTAAAAGTTTATTTATTCATCTGTTACCTTTCCAGACGCGGTCTTTTAAATTTTCAATATCATCTAGTCGCATTATGGTCGGTGTGATACACTTTTGTTTGTTGCAACAATTGAATGCGTCGTAGAAATGTCAATTAATAACCAAATTGAAGCAAAAAGTTATTTGTTTAATTAATTTAAACATTTTGATTAACGTGAGGATAACAAAGTTACAAAAATACGACTTGCTATGGATCATTTGTCAAAAAAACATCGTATGGGAATTTTAATGATGCTGGGATATGGAGACAGAAGGAGAACACATGAGGAAGTTTGCAATTTGTTTAATAACGTGCACCCCGAATACCATATTTCTCAGTCTACTGTAAGTAAAATTTTGCATAAATTTCATGAGCCGGGTTCTGTCAAAGATTGTCCAAAAATGTGCAGACCTAAAGCTCTAAATAATGAACAACGTGAGAATATAATGTTGGCGGTCGTGGAAAATCCACATGTTTCTGTTCGACAAATTGCTCGTGAACATACTTTGAAGAAATCCACTGCACGCGAAGTTCTAAGAAAGGAGAAGTGGCATCCGTATAAACCTTGTATAGTTTAAGAATTATTAGAAGATGATTTAGATCGAAGATTGCAATTTTGCGAAGAAATAACACATAGGCTTCAAGAAAATGCAAATTTTCATAAAAATATCCTCTTCACTGATGAGGCAACGTTTTGTCTGAATGGTACCATTAACAAACAAAACACGCGCTACTGGTCTTTACTAAAGCCTGGCTGGTATGTAGAAGGGCACACCCAATATCAACAAAAAGTCAATGTCTGGGCAGGAATTATTGGAACCCAAATTTTGGGACCTTTTTTTTAGAACATAATTTAATAGCGGATGCTTATCTAGATTTTTTAAGACTTGACTTAGTTCCTGCTTTAGCTGTTCTATTTCCTAATGAACTAGATCCAGATGTACTCCATAACAGAATATGGTTGCAACAAGACGGGGCTCCTCCTCATTTCGGAATTAATGTCCGACAGTTTCTTGATAATACTTTCCCTTATCGATGGATAGGCAGAAGAGGTGCAGTAGAATGGCCAGCTCGCTCGCCGGATTTAAGTCCACTTGATTGCTTTCTGTGGGGCCATCTCAAAAATAAAATTTATGTTGATATGCCTGAAGATATTGAAACTCTAAAAGACCGTATTAGAACAGAGATTAGAGTTATCACACCAGAAACGATTCAAAATGCAGTAAACGAATTTGCAAGACGACTTTATCATTGCCAAGCTGTAAATGGTGCACACTTTGAACACCTTCTATGAACTGCAGAGTGTAGTTATACAAAATTTTCAATTCGTAACAGATGAATATTGAAATAAACTTTCAAACAATTTTTTGCGTTTTAATCACACCGACCATAATGCGACTAGATGATATTAAAAATTTAAAAGACCGCGTCTGGAAAGGTAACAGATGAATAAATAAACTTTTAAGCGTTATTCAAACAACTTTTTGCGTTTTAATCGAAATTTACTTATGCAAGTGTATCAAAGTTTTACATCATTGAACAGAGAGAAACATTCTCTATCAAATGAGTACAATAAAGGGACGCCTTCCCATTAAAAAAAATTGAAGCATTATTCGTTGCGCTTTTGTATTTTTAAAAAATAGTTATTTGGTATTGCCCTGTAATGTAAAACTAAACACTAAACAACTTTTATAGGAAACATTTTTCCATAAAATGCATATTTACTGAGATATATAGGATATTCCATACTTTTTAGACTCACTGTATGGGCAGAATGAGAAAAACATGGAGAATCAAAAATACCACAAGAAACACGGGGTGTTATTTATAAAAAAGTTGTGTTTATTTCCTGTTTAATCGGAAATGCAAAAATATATTTGAAAGTGCCACCAAATAGCACATATTCTCATAAACAAAAAACTATTTAACCGTTGTTTTGTCAATCGAAAGATAAAAAAGTTATTGAGTGTCCCCTTTTTTTAATATGTATAAGAGGTTTATATTTTTCCCGTTTGGAAATGTTTATATTTAAGTTTGGGGTTACTTCTCGCCTTTTGGTTTTGGTGTTTTAATTCGCATGAACTAAAGTATAGTTCGAAGGGTTTAGTAACGATAGTGTGCTACCTTATAATATCAAGACCCTGTGCCCAAATCTCATTATGGTACTGATTCTTGAATTTAAAATGACGACTCCAAGCTGTTCTAAGTAAAAATGATTAAAAACTGGCTTGCATCTAAGTTACTTTTTGAAAACTAATCCAACTAACACCATTTCCAAGTTTCTTCTATTGGTTAAACACTTGGGAAAAGTCAATTAGCGTTGCGTTATTTTATAATCATCGTAATAGAGACTGCATAAGTTATCCGAAATCGGACTACATATAAATGAGATTTTTCGTGTTGTACACAGACTTTTGTATCATGGTACAAGTCGTCCAAGTTAAAATATCGTTTAAGATCGTGTCTGAAGAGCTCAACTGGTCGGAAGAAAACTTATGGACCCGAAAGGAGCAATTGTTTTGCAAAGGTCAAACCAATTTAAAATGTTCCGCAAAGTCAGAAGGCTTGGTCTGCCTAAAAGATCTAGAAAGACCAATACAGGTCTAAAAAGCCCAAGATATTTCAAGATTCGATCTGTATCTGAACTTTGGGCCAGTCCCAGTTTAAAGCAGTTTGGCGGCCTTAAGAGTCACCAGCGGTAGCTAGTCAGTTTAAACTTTGAGAACATGATCGTGACAAGTTTATGAAAGCAGCCACTCATGGAAAACATAATGGAAAAAAACTAGGTGTGTATCAAAGTTAAGCTTTAAGTGTAACTAACTAAGAAACTGAGACAAAATAGAATAGTGAACTTAAATCGAAGTCTAGTCCCGAAAAGGTAGCATCCTGCACACTTTTGTGTATTAACAATCAATATTACTAGGATTATTACAATATTAGTTGGCACATACAAATAAAAAAAATTGGAAAGGCTAAAACTGTTTTACAGAAAAAGTAATTCTTTTCGTAATTCATCTGCTTCACAAAGTTTAAATACTGTCAACGTCATGTTTTTACAAGATAGATATGTGAGAACGAAGAATTCATCTGAATTTAAAACACATTTAAAGTTACCAAAATGGCGCCTAAAAATTTTTAACGTTTAAATTTGTTTGAGTTCAAGGAAGTACAAATAAAATAATATCCTAAAAATTGCTAAGAATTTTCAACATTGATATTTCTAACCAAGGCCAGATCTCGTTTGTATAATATACTACCGACTCACCATGAACCAGAAATTTAATTACGTAGGCTTTCAATATATTTATTTAAAAAATACTCTATCACCAATTACAAAATTATTATAATTAATTAAAATTACTTTGCAAACGCATACACTACAAGCTAACCTTGAACTAATTTTTAAACAAATAATTCATCTAAGGAGTAATCATTAAATATTTGTTGAATCAGTCGCTGAAGAATACCACGAATTGCTTCCTCGATGAGGGGTTTTATATCTTTTCCTATTTCATCAATATTCTCGTTAAGTGCTTTATTGGTTTGTTCCGTAAGCTCTTCATTTCCTTCAAAGATATTTTCAAAACGTAATCTGGAAATCGAATATTTTGCAGTTAATGTATTATCGGTGATGTCTAAGTATTGTTTTCCATTTTTGGTTATTATTTTGCTGTTAACGTGATTGAACCCGTATATATCAGCTAAAACAGAGAAATTATTTACGTATTATAAATTATTATTGACAGGAAAGGCACCAAAACTTACTTAAGTTACCATCTGATGGTCCCGTACTACTTAATTGAAGAGCGAAAATATTTCCTTTAAATGTGTAAGTAGTTCTTATGCGAATCTTAGGTATAAAGAGAGTTAAATCTATTTTATTATTATCTATATTGAAATCTAGTTCTTTGATTTCAAAATCTTCTAGTAAATGATCTACTCGAATGTTTTCAAACTTTGCAGAAAAGTCTGTTGAACCTCCATTTCCTGTATGGACCTCAAGTTTTGGTATTATAAGAGGTTTTAAAGATGGAAAGTTTAATTCTGGTATTCCTTTTTCAAGATATGGTTTTAATTCATCTGCACGTTGTAATAAACATTTGTTTACCTCCGGATAATGTCGTTTACATTTTGTGATAAAACTTGCTGGTGAATCAAAATTATGAAATTTAAAAATTATTGCTGTGTGAAAAACTTACGTAAATTTTTCGAGGTACATACGCAGACAAGAAAATGAAAAATTATAAAGAGGCACCACGAGTTATTCATTTTCTTTAGAACATAACTAAACTAGTAGAATAGGAATAATTTTTTTATATAGGGTAAAGATGTAATCGTACATATATGAAATAATACGTAGGTAATAAATTAATCGGTCAATTGACGCATGCAGTTGGTAATTATCTAATTATTTTTGTCACCTTCTTTTATTGGAAAGAGAATTATTATATGTAATTCACAAACAAGTTTTATATCTTTGTTTTGTTTCTTTTAATGTCAAGTAATAAAATATTGTAAACCTAAAATTAAAATTTTCTATTTATTTTGATGAACATTATAGGTTATTTGCACGATTTTGAAATATTTAATTATATAAATTTAATTACTTAAAAGGAATTTGCTGACTTTACTAAATTGAATTGATATCTAGTTCACTCGTAATTGCATGTAAGGTATTATTAAGTTTTGTACACTAAGAGACGCAAAAATGTTTACTAACAGTTTTTTCTGTGTAACTGTAATTGTTCTTGTTTCTATTCAAAATTCAAATCAAGTTATCAGAAACGTGCAATTACGTAAGTAATTTATTATCTGTTTGCATTTAAAGTTTTTGACACAACTATTTCTGGCCTTGCTCAAAATTACATTTTCTGTCTATTGATGTTTTCCAGCATCATTTTTGAAGGTTTGCCATCAAAGCGATCCAGAACTAAGCAAATGTATTAAAAAATCCGTAGACCAACTAAGACCATTGCTTGTTCACGGAATTTCTGAATTTGGAATTCCAAGTTTAGAGCCTCTTATTATACCGGAGTTGATAATTGATCAAGGTTCGAGTGCAGTATTTGTTAAATCGACTTATACAGATATCAAAGTCTATGGAGCATCGAGGTTCAATTTAAGAAGTGTAAAGTGAGTTATTTGCAGCGTAAAATAAATATTTACGATTTTAATAAATTGATTCTAGAATCGATTTAAACAAGGACAGAGTGAGGATAAAATTGTTTTTACCTCACTTACGTGTTGAAAGTAATTACAACATGAATGGACGAATTCTCATGATGCCAATTTCTGGAAAAGGAGAAAGTTTTGGAAATTATAGTAAGTATATTGTTATTTGCTATTTTGTCGTGGATTTCAATCAATAGCAGCTTATCTTTAAAGACTGCGGGGTTGTAGTCCTCCAGAAAAATTTTGATAAAGAAACAGAATTAAGTCAGATTATGATGTTTATGTTAAATCAATAATCTAGATGCAGAATGTTCCACTGTGATCAATTAGACTTTTATAAGATGTTTTTGATTTAAAAATCTATAGTCTTTCTCCATCTATAAGCAAGGTTGAATGTAAATGGTTTGGCATTTTAAATTGCTGTGCTATCTAAAATAAATAAAAATGAAGAATTAGAACACTTTTGTCTTTTTTTTTTACAATAAAATCAAAATTCGAATTACGTTGTACCGGGGCGGTTAATACTTTGGTCTGCAGATTTACTCAACCTTCTGGATTCATGCCACAAATAATCATTGCAACCGTTATACTTATTTGAATCTACGTGCCTAGACTAGTAGCATAAGACATCTCCAAGTAGCTTCTGCGCATTAGAGAGTAACCGTTTTGGTTTTATCTGTGTGTTACGTAAGGCGCCTATACTTTGCAAGCCAAAAGCAATAATACTTACAAGAGTTGTTAGGTTGGGTTGAGTTAACTTTCTTTCTTAAGCATTCAATTATTATTGTTTGGAAAACTGTTTTTCTAACGTTCTATTTGACCAGTAAAAGACATAAAAAAATCTAAAGACTGTCTTTGACTGTTTCTATCATCTTGTTTGTAAATCGGCCTCTTAAAGTGCAAGTTTTGCAGCTACAGTAAAAATCTACTACAAAAAATTTTGTTTACTGGATTTTTTTAACATACAGGGTGTCCCAACGGTCGTGCTTGGAAACATAGCACAGGACGACTGTCTGTATTATGCGTTCACAGTTTTTTTGCATGAATGTTGGCCATGGAGATTCACCCAATTTAGCAGTTTGAACATTAGTTTTTCAGTATAAGCTGGTCTTACATGTATGGTCAGGCTTTTAAACGATTTTAGGTTAGATTGCATGACATAATACCTACAAACGCAATGTTATGAGTTTTATATAAAATTAAATTAACATCTTTAGTAGTTTTTATGTTCTCGGTTTAGTAAGTTATAGGCCCGATCTATTTGCAAGAAGACATCCTAAACGTTTAAATATTCTTATTTCAAATAGGCAATAGATTTGGCAATGAGGTTCTATTTTGTGCTATAACAGTGATTAGTTTTGAGGTTATCCAAGCTGTACAATGAAATAGCAATTAAAATACCTTTTTATGTACAAACACAAAAAGAATTCATGGCCAAACCTTATGCAAAAAAACTGTAAACGCATAATACTTCCTAAACTTATTCTCGACTACACCCAGTATTCTATAAAAGCATGGAAAGCTTAAGTTTTCTTAAATGGAACAACTTAGTATAGTTGATAAACATTTATTTTAAAATTTAAAATACATTTCGATTTCTAATTTTTAGAAATGGCCAATAAAATTTTAACTACGGCATCTTTTACATACAGGGTGATTAAAAAACGAGAAACATAAATTCGCTCAGTTTTTTAAACAAAACATTCAGTAAAATTCAATATTGTTTTATACCACATTCATCGCTGATTGCAACAATATGTATTATACAGAGTGTTCAGAAAGTGATGGGACAACATATAAAGGAAAATAGTTTTCTTACGAAAATACAAGCCTTCGAAGTTAAGACTTTCATTTCTATTTGTTACTGTAACTCAGAAATAACTGATGTGATTTTGTTCAAATCTGGTATACTCAGGTTTCAATTGTAGACAAACTAAATAGTAACAACGTTTAAGGGTGGATCTTTTGTGTCAGAATTTATGTTTAGAAATTCCGAAAAGCACCAAAAAGAAAGTTACGAGCAAAAGAGTGCTGACCAAAGTTGGTTCAATTGATTTATTTTGATCTCAGGAATCCACCCTTAAACATT
>VTPC01091312.1:33565-75485 GCA_011009095.1 Ignelater luminosus
CGAGTTTTCTGATGCTTGATTATATTTTTATATTTTATGCCTGTGAAAGTGAGAGGGAGTAATTTAATAATGATTTAAAAAATTGAGTAAACCAAACTGGATTACCAATTCTTGGAGATAAAAAAGATTAGTACATAGATGACATAATCAGAAATTATAAGATATTAATAGTTGTCCCAGATTATGAATTTTGCAATACAAATAAACCTGGCTGTCGGTAACATATAATTTCGACATAAAACGATGCATGAAATAAGTAATGTGGGGAGATCAGAAGCTAATATTAACTACTACGAACAGAAAAACTGCACAAAGAAGTGACAACACATATATTAAAATTAAATCAATTAAAAACAGCAACGAGTATTTTAAACATCTATGGGGAGAAATCAAAAAAGATAACAAAGAAAATCAGACAAAATCTTTAAGAAAACAATAAACAAAAAGAAATAAAAAAGTGAACTTATACTAAAAATATAAAAACAATAAAGAATCGAGAAGGAGAAATTTGCGATTCTTTTTTCCCTTGGCGGTGAACACACCACAGCAATAAAAGCATAGCGTTACTGTTCAGTGACCTGCGTTATTAAATTGTCACATCAAAATTAATTACGTTAGTAAAATTGTGATGCATTTAGCCCTTAAACAAATTTTAAGTTATTTAAAAATCACATTTTTAATTGGCGTACCGAACTTTCCATTTTTCAACTAGGTGGTGCGTTGCTTAACAACAATCGCGGAGAGATACAATGAGACAAAATGTAAAAAATATGAAGACGTTATTTGCATGTCATAAAAGAAAATAAAAAGTAAAAGCAAAAATTATGAATGTATGTCAGTGCAGAAGACCATAACAAATATGAAAACAAGCGAAAGCTAGTCAGAGAATAATAAATAGATAGGAGAAACGAAACAATAGAATATATCAATGATTATGTATTTTCAGACTCAGAAAGAAACTAAAGAAATGCTAGTGCAGGATTTTGAAAACAATAAAAAAAGCAAAAGTAATAAGATTAAACGTAAATGCTAAAACTAAATGCAAAAAATATCGATAATGGCGCAAAAATCAAGTACACGTTTAAAGAAAGAACTTGAAAAGAATGAATACATATTATAATACATAAGAATACTAAAGGATTGCGACACAGTATAAGTAAAAAAAAAACAGAAATAAAGACACAAAAGTCTATCACAGCCCATTAACACACATGCAAATGAAGCCTTAACACTTACAATTAGTTAAGCAAACGGTTATGAATCTGCAAGAAATCATAAGATATTCATTCAAGGACTATTTTGGAAACAAAAGAATCAACAATCAGATATGCAGGTCAAAATTAACTGTATAACATGTAACCAATTTTTTGTCAGTAAGAGAAAGAATGGATGCGCTTTAGCTAACTTCCTAAACAGTCAGGTGCTTTAGAGTAAATAAGGGATGTAATAGGGTAGTAGAATAGACAATAAGACTCAGTAAGTTGTATTATGTATAACAATAATGAAAGAAGCTTTCATTAAATAACAAGCTTGTCGATATGGAAAAACATACAACTCAAACAGGCTATTAACAAAATTTCAAAATGTATAGGCACTAATGATTTCTTATTAAATTGGCTTGTCATTATCACAGATTACTCATACAACCGCTCTTTAAAAAGAGCAGGAAATCACAGTTAAGAATTCTAAAATTAAGTTTTAAGTAAGTGCCTCAAAAGCAATAAAAAATCTATAAGAGATTTCTTGTATACCTTTTCTTTACAAAGCTTTATAGCTTAGTAGCACAAAACTAATCTGAAGCTTCGGAACAATTGAAGAAAATTTAAAAAAATAAAAATAATAAATAAAATTAACCAAAATTTTAATTAAATACAATATCAAATAATGAACAATACAGCGTGTTCTGCAAGGAATGGGATAGCGCGATATCTCGAGAACGAATGCAGCTTTTAAAATTCCCAAAACTTTATTATAAATCTAAGGTGGGAGCACATATTTTGTAATAAAAAGTTTTTTAATTAAATGCATCACCGCTAGGTGGCGCTACCTAACTAAATTTTCTTAAATAGATTATTCTATTTTTTATTTGATTTTTGGAATTTGCAAAATATTTGTGATTACTTTTCTTATAACTGCTACCAACCTAGCTGGTTTACTTTTCGGAAAAATAATAATTTTCATAAATGTAACACAAAGATATAAAAGATTGTATTCTGTAGATATAATAAGCAAGTTCTTCTACATTTCTGGAAGGTGTATTGTAGACTACACTTTTTAAATGTCTCCTAGAAAAGTAGTTTAAAGGAATTAAATCCGGAGAACGAGTTAGCCATCTTATAGAACCATTAGTACCTACCCATCGTCTCGGAAATACTGTGTTCAGATGGTCTCGTGCTATGTTACTGTTATGAGCAGGGGCGCCGTATTGTTGAAAATACATCACCTGCCGCAAATTTAAATTGACATTCTCAAGCAAAAGAGGTAGCTGATGTATTAGAGTATTTCCGAGACGATGGATAGGTACTAATGGTTCTATAAATGGCCAGTTTGTTTTCCGGATTTAACTCCTTTAGACTCTCAAAAGTAAACCAGATTAGCCCAGTCACTTTATACCAAAAAAAGGTCAAAGCCCTAAAAAAATCTGACTGAAGTTTTTCCTTCGGAATTCTCATTATTTCGGCGTCACAATCACTTAAGAGTCCATAAAGCCAACTGGACGGCTACAAAAGTTACAGAAGGTCAAAAGTCACGCAACTCAGTTTTTCTCAAATATCTCGTAAACTATTGGTTCTACGTTAATTCTTGTATATACCCTATACTATACGCATAGTGGGGTATACAGATAATAAGACTTATTTATACATAGAAACATCGTTCATGCATATACCTGCACAATTTCTATCTAAATTGTCCTTGGAAAGAACCCTTCTTCATAATAATAATGGTAAGGGTCTTGAGTAGCAGCTGTCTAACATTCCATTGTAGGCTCATGGGTCACTGTATACCTGAAAATATTGGATGAAGCGTCTTGTACGTTTTAAATTCAGTTTAACCCTACACTTTGTAGAATTCGGACGTTTTATTCTTTTCGAAATATTTTGCAATTTATTATAATAGCAGACAACACTTGTTTTATCTGTAATGAAATTTTGTCAAATGGCACGACTGAGACTGTTGTTCGCGGTTTAGAAACTCTCAGAAATGTGAGTGTTGAAATAGGTGGCGATCATATAAACTATTAGCAAAACGTACAAACTGTAACAGTGCATGTTAAGTGTCGTAAAAATTATACGAAAAAATTCAACATTGAATCATATAAAAAACGTCATATGAGTAAATCGCTATCAACGTCTCAGTGCTCTCCTCGGCTCTCCGTGCCGAATACAATGCTAAAGTTGTACTCCTTAAACAAAGACCACAAAGCCGGCAACTGCAAACATTCTGAAACTTGCTGCTGTGGCATGTAGACTACTACCTCGGAGAAGCCGTTCACTTTACTCAAACCAAGGCTAAAGAGGCGCACAGACGTCTTTGTAAAAAGACCACCTGGCTCTTCCGAGAACTAGAAAACAACTTTGGTTAGTCAGCCATTCGGTAGTATTGATTTTTCAATGTCATCCTTTTTAATGTTCATGAAGTTCAAAACTATCCCGCCCTTGATGTCATCTTTATGTCGAGAGTATTTTTATTTCTAATTTTTCTTAATGCTGGTAACGAATTCCTTGTAAGTGCAGATTGTAATTCGTGAAATTTAAATTTTGTCCGTTTTAATTTTAACTCATTTATTTGAGGTGTGTCAATGGTCCACTTGTTGATTTGTTAATCGTATGATCTATTTTAAGAAAAAATAAATAGTAATAAAAATAGAAAATAAAAGAGAAATATTATAAAATATAATCAGTTACTACTCTGGATATTGGATTTTACATGAGTCGCAAAACATTCCACAATGTTAAAATCATAGAATTATAAAAAAAAATGCGAGAGATAATTTTCTAAAGTTTTATTAACATCTGCAGATTAACTCAACATTTTTCTATAAAAATAAAAAAAATTGTCTATACAGATTGACATTTCTAATGATAAATAACAAATGTGTTACCATCTTATATGACTATGGCCTGCGCTGATGCACTTGAGATGCATAATGCAATTCAGCAAAATTATGCGTTCCTTTACAATGACGCATCGTTTCAATAATTCAATAATTTCTTTTAAATAAATCTAAGTCTAACTTTCATTTTTAATTCAAACATTATTTTCAGTGTAATTTTCTAGTTTTTATTGTTTACTAAAATTATTTATTCTAGGATGACAAATTAATAATTAAATGCATTTTGGATTTAACATTTCTTCCAACATAACGCACAGAGATTCTCTAAAAGTGCAGACTAAAGCGTTCGATCAAGTGAACTAGCTATGAAGACACTGGTGATGGTTGGTATTGTTGGTACTGACAAATACAATTGACTATTTTTACAAAGACGGAAGGAATGGTAGCAGCGGAGACTTGGATGTACCGTAAACCTACTAGCTTAGTCGTCCTTTAGGAACCTAAACTTCCAGGAAAGCAAGGACAGAGTAAAACCCGCCGATAATGTGGACGTCCAACACACCATGAGGAGAGAAGGATGCTCTAGTCGGATGCCTGTGACTAGATTAGACTTTTGATAGAATTGGCAATTATTTCAAAGAGGACAGGATTTATATTTAGATTACGTGATCTCAGATCGTTTGAAGAATTACGAAAACTTGCCTGGGTTAACCTGACCGCTTTTAACTACTATAGACACGATTGTTTAAACAGTTATTTCCATGACTGATTATGTTATGTTTAGGTTTTGCTACGTACGAGCGCTAGCGAGTGCTATAAATCTTGCAAGTTCGAAAAAGGCACTTTACATTCAAGTTGTATGCAACATTTACAATTCACTATGAATATCAAAAGTTGACAACTAATAATCTTTGCAATAAATTTGGCGTATTAATGTTAAAGCCGTATCGACGGCATAATGATATGCATTTATGATCTTGGATAACATCATATTATTAATCTGTTATTAAAAGCTTCTTTTTGTATTTCTTTTAAGGTACGGGCGTGTAAAAAATAATTTTATGTGGTTGTAGTAATGCTGGATGATTTCTAACAGTCATTATTCAATAATCTGCACTGCTTTATCCAAGCTGGTTTTGTAATCCAGTAATACCCACCTCTAACTGAACTTGATAGACTGCTCAAGTTCTTAGGGTTAGCCAAAAGTCTGGAAACAGGCTTATTGTAGCAATACCGATAGAATTAGCTAAATAATAATCCTTGGAGGGTATATTAGACTATCTTATCTACATTCTGACAGAAAAAAAATTAATTCAATTATCCAGTTTCGCATAGTTGATATCAACTTTAAATTTTTAAATGGCATTTTGATAACGTTTTCTAAATCTGCTTAAAATTCTAGATACGACAGTGAAGAAAAAAATTAAATAAATTAATTCGCTTTGCTATAATAAATTAATAAAGTTTGCAGTTTTAGTGTATTTCAATGTATTTCAGTGTATTTAGTCCTGTTAATAGGCGGAGCCATTATGATACTAGGCTGACGGCTGTTACTAATGACCCGTATTGCCCTACTCCTTAAGTGTTGTATTCCAACTCCCTTCTATAGGATGCAGCTAGACGATGTAGGCAGAGCACAATAGACTAAAAATACATTGAAATACACTAAAACTGCAAACTTTATTAATTTATTATAGCGAAGCAAATTAATTTTTTTCTTCGCCGTCGTATCTAGAATTTTATGCAGATTTAGAAAATATCATCAAAATACTAGAATACCATTTAAAAATTAAAAGTTGATATCAATTACGCGAAACTAGATAATCCAATGAATTTTTCTTCCTGTCAGAAGGTAGATAAGATAGTCTAATATACCCTCCAAGGGTTATTATTCCGCTAATTCTATCGGTATTGCTACAATAAGACTGTTTCCAAACTTTTGGCTAACCCTTATATCAATGAATATAAGTAAATCAGCAACTCTCATAAGAACTGTTTAGCTATTCAAATAATATGTAGTTAAGTTTTTTCTCTTCTTAGAATATTACCTAGACGTACACCTGTCCATCCTTTTGAAAAATATACTTATAGAAAGCAACTCATCACATTATGTAATTTGAACAATTTGATTCTAAAACCAGGTAGGTAGGTAGAAAATACTTTGGACTTTTCCTAATGACGAAACAATCCAATTCCATAGGCCTATCAGAATCTTCGAACTAATTAAATTTTCTAATTTCTTTGTAGAGCATAATTTTAGTGACTGTTGTGTCAAAATTCAAATGTATCTTTGTTCAGCAAATTTTAAATTTACAAGATCTTAGAAACATTGGAGATTGACAACTGATGAGTTAAAACGCAATTTGTCCAAATTTCTTATCTTTAAGTTACAGATGGTATAGCAGTGGAGACTAAAATGTGGGAATTGCAACATTTCTAGGTATCATTAAAAAGCTACATATGATCACCTGTTTGTATTCAACTCGCAAACCACAAACGTTTAAGATGTGTATCGACTTTGCGAGAATGCATCGAAAGATTACTTTGGAACATCTTTGTCTCGGAATATCTAGTTAATAGAAGCCGTCAGTCTCAGTTGTAACTGCAAGACAAACAAGCCGTTATATTAGTTACACGGCGTAAGGCCCGCTCAACTGAGGCGTCTTTTGTGTATGCCCAAACACCAACAGCGTTTGGATCACGTGGCTGTAGTTCATGGTGAGGCTAACTAAAACTGGGTTCGACATTGAGCCTGCCGCACGAAGCATTCTGGCATTAGCTGAAACAGAAGAGTTACTTGTCAATGTGAAAACTATACGGTTTGCACACACTCTCCAAAGCAAATCTTATTTTATTTAGCTAGTGAATGCAAGTTCAAGTATTATGCCTGTAACGTAATTTGTAATATGATGCTGGAAGTTATACATACTTACACGCCATACTAGTATAGTAAATTTCATTCACATTCAATATCTGTTTATTGATTGGTTGAGTTGAAAGGTTTTTGTCTATCTGGCTCTATCTTACTAATTAGGAGGTTACTTTCGATCCGCATACAGCTACTGTTTCATTGATGAGGCGCGCAAAGAGAATGATCTCCAATGTAATATAACAGCAAAATTGTTTACGGATAGAGACAAGAACAAGTTAATCATTTTATGTGCCACTCTTTTGGGAAACAGTCGATAATCGTCTTAGAAATCGCAAGTAATAATTATTCTATGCAATACAATTTCTTCTATTATCTTTTGGCATTTTTACAAATAAAGGCTCTATCCTCTAATTACAAACCGTTGAGACATTTAAATTTGTGAAATTTAAGTTTACTTTGATCTATTCTTGGGTAATATTTCACAGACAAATTCTCAAAGTATAAAACAAGTGTGGAATATCTGAATCTTAAATTAGCATCTATTTTATAAAGATTTAGCAATTTAACAACAAAGTCGTTTATTCTAGGTATACCAGAAGCCAATATTTCACCTTTCGAACCATTATACCTTGATAAGATATCAGTAAGTAAAGGTGCAGGACCAATCACGCTAGCTGGAAGTTTTATTAATTTAACAGTGGTTGGACCATCCAATGCAACACCAACATTTACAAGGTAAATTTCTGTTGTTAACATTCTTAATAACTATGTAATTAACCTCAGAACGCATTTTTTTCAGTTTGGACTTGCCAAATAACAAAATGCATTCTGGTATACTTTTACCGTTACTAGACATAATAGCACAATATAATTTAAAAGGAAAAATACTAGTTTTACCACTACTAGGACATGGTAACTGCGAATTAAAATTATTTAACGTTGACACCAAAGTCAACACAGACCTTAGTTTTCCCAAAATAGAAAATCGTGAAATACTCAAAATCGAACACATGAATGTTACATTTAAAGTAGGAGGAATGAAAGTTCGACTTCACAATTTATTTAATGGAAATAAAGTACTCGGTACGTATTGAAGCCTGTTTGCATCTTATTTTTTTTTAAGATTTCAAGACATAATTACTATAAGATTTGAATCATTTGTAGAATCCATACTACAAGAATAAGTAAAATTAGTAAACATGTACATACTTAATATAATAAATTGAACCCTTAGCCGTCCCGGATTATTTACTACAAATATGTACGATCACAATACTATATAATTTAATAACCATCCATATAGAAGCATCAGCTTTTGCTTGGAAAAGAATTCGCTAACTTAATTGGCAGAGCATTGGCTCGGATAACCAAGAATGTGTGGGTTCAATTCCTCGCGAATTCTGATTTTTCTATATATGCATAATTGGTCATTTAAATACTTTGATAATGCTTAATATTTTTTATTTTATTTTTATCAATCTAGGGCAAACATTAAACGCCTTTGTCAATCAAAATTCTCAAGAAGTATTAAACGAGTTAAGTGACAGTATTGGAGCAAGCTTAGGAGAAATTCTAAAAGAACTTATGAATGAGGTTTTTAGTAAAATTCCATTAGATTTATGGTTACCAGAAGAAAATCAAGATACCAAAACCAAAGAAGACAAAAGTGAAGCAGTGGCATCAAGCTAATACTGATATTTTTAAAATTAAGTTGTTGAAACCTTTATTTTTCATGTTTTGCATAATTCTAAAAAAATAAATGGATTTGTTAATCAATGATTAGTCTTTAGGTTGTAGATATTTAATATACTAGTGTATAATTATACAGATTTGATTTTGCTTTTGAGTTTTTTAATAAAAAAAAGTATTTCAGCAGAAAAACTATGACATTTTTATTTAAAATGTATACAACGTGTAGTATAATAAATAATTAATAACTCTATAGAGATCTTGTAAACAGGCAGCTGATCCCAATCTCGCAAACCATGAAATTGATCTATTTTAGAAGGTTGACAGAAAACTTGAACGAAAAGAGCTCAAAACTGTGATTGATTTACAGCACTCCTCATAAGATAACCTTAGAATTAGATTATGTTCAAAAATTTATTTGGGCCCAAACTCGAATTCGTCAAATGGTTTATAATGTACAAATTTACATAACTAATTTCTCTTGGATTTTATAAAAACGTTAATTTAGAAATCACAGTATAAGAATTGGATTGAGGAACTAAGAGTAAGAGAGATATTTTTAGGAATCATTGTGTATTGTGTCTATTACATAACATAGTTGAATCGAGTAGTGGGGTAAGGTTTCTCCACTAGAGATTTTTTTTGTTTAGCAAAAATCAATAAACATGATTGTTTGCTTGAAAACAAAAATAACATGTGCAGATTTATTTAAACAGGAGACACTTCGTCTTGGAAAAAATAAATCAAGGGATAATCTGAGCCGAATCGAAAATTGGTAAAAAATCACAAATTGCAATCGCATCGAGATCCAAGACTTTATTTTAAAAAAACTCTCCCGAAAAGATACACATGAAAATTAGGTTCGATCGTCTTATGTTCTACTATTTCCACTATGTAAAGTTGCCACTTTTGTTTATATCTCCAGTGTTTTGGGATCGGACTTTTCTTGCCTTTAATTAAACACCATGGATCAAAGTTTTTGTCCACATATTTTGGAAAGCCAAATCTGGATCAATTTCAATCAGTCGACTTGATTGTAGAAAAACTAGAAAACTAAAAGTACTTCTTTCTTTTGGAAATCCTGAAGCCGAATTTGAAGAAAAAAGTGTTAAAGTCGGTCAGTAACTGTTCTGTATCTATTGGTTACCGTTGAACCTATAATACTTTATTACTCCCCTATTTGTTGCTGCCTAATGGTGAATAGTAGTTATATCGGGAAATTTGTCTCTAAAATCTAAAAATAGGGATAAAAGTTTTACAAAATGGTATGCTTTTATGGAACATCTTGTATAGTTAGAAATAATTTTCGAACGTAGAGATAGTAAATTGTTCTGTAAATCTTTTAAAAGTACACAGTTACTTAAGGACGTTCCCAAGCAAACATACCTAAAAAATAAATTTTCTTAAGATTTTTTTGAAAATTTGAATATACAGTGTGATCATTTTAAAACTTCCCACCTTGAATAACTCTTTAATAAGTAAAATTATCAAAAATCGCTGAAACGCGTCGATTTTGTTTTGGAGGGGGACATTTAATAACCTACTCTAGTCAGTTGGGAAATCTTCTCCCTCCCCTCCATCCACCTAAAATCTTAAATGGCACTACCCCATGTGTGGTATATCATTTTAAAGGGAATAAGATTCTCAATCTTTTACATGGAAGAAAACCAAAATCGGACCAGCCCTTTGTGAACGAGAAATAGAAATGTATTTAATTTAATCAATACACTTCTGCCTCTAGTTCACGAACGGTTGGGCTGATTTTAATTTTCTTTGATGTAAAAGATTGAGAATTTTATACCTTTTAAAATGATATATCACACATGGGGTAGCGTCATTAAAAATTTTGGAGAGGAGGTGTTTGGGGGGGGAGGGTGAGAATATCTCAACTGACTAGAGTAGGCTATTAAATGTCCCCCTACAAAACAAAATTGACGCGTTTCAGAGATTTTTGACAATTTTACTAATTAAAGAGTTATTCAAGGTGGGAAGTTTTAAAATGATCACCCTGTATATATTTATTAATGTCCTTTATACATAGGAAAAGTTTCAATAACCCTTGCAGCACTAAATTTGTAGATTTTGGCCATTAAGATTTGCATTTTTAACAGATGAACTATACACCAAACTATGTTAAAACGGATGTTTTATGATATAGCAACGGTAATTTTCTTAAGATTGTTTTGAAAAACTGTAAAACAGATTATAGCAAGTGGTATTTGTTCTTCAGAAATCTACCATTTTTTAATCGTGAAGTCATTGTTTATGCTCTGTTAAAAAAGTCAAATATACAGGGTGATTCCGAAATAAAGGGTATCCTTTTAATAGGTGATAAGTAAGGCTATAAGGTTTCAGGTTTACAAAAGCACTCGGGAGAAACTTGTTGTAGATAGAACCTATATTGGTTAAATGACCCACATCTCGATGCACAAACTCTTGTAGTCTTTGTGAGGATCATTCTTCAGTCTTCACTTATAATTCTGTAAACATTATTTTTAATCTCCCTTCTAGGCACTGGCATCTTCTTTCTCTTTATCCTATGTTATGACTTGTTCGGTTAACTCGTCAGCTCTTCAATTGCTTTGAACCATCCGTAAAGATTTGAATGCTCTCATAACTACTCCCAACCGTATCACTTCCAATAAACCCAGTTACACTGACTGAGATGCAATAAATTATTTGGAGTAGTTTTAAAATCCAAACTAGCATCTCCAAAGTGTTGTAAGTTCTAGAAATTTTCAACAAAATTAACCTCTATAGGGTATTGAGAAGTTTAACTATTTGCAAACTGTTTATCTTAATTTCCCACATTTCTGACTAATACAAAAAAAAAATCTTACACAATTTTTGTACATTTTCCTTATAGTATGGAGTCTTACTCCTTAAGCTTTTCTACATAATCACACACAGCTTCTCACAGGCTCCCTACCCTTCCTTCCATTTAGCCTTGACTCTCTTTATAGATGTTTCACTCAATAAAGATATTTGATCATCGACAAGGTCCTATTTCTCATTCCAATGCATAGTTTTCTTTTTCTTCTACTTTCTTAAACCAGTTCTCTATAATAACTAACTATAAAATTCACTCCAAGGATTAGCCTTGTTGGCATTCTTATGAGAAATGGGTTTAGATGAAATAAAAACATCAAATTCTTAAAATATCTAAATTTCTTAATTTTTTAGTAGCAGCAGATTTGTCTATTACCCTGAAATTTTGTTTAATTTACTTGCTAATGGATACTGTTAATTTTGATATTACATTTTTTTTGGTACATGGAGGCAGTAAAAATTGAACATTAGAGCCTGATTAAGGGTGGGGTTTGTGAGACAGATTTTAGTAACCTATCGTTTTCTCTCTCTTGTCGAATGTGTTGCATAGCAGATGCTAAAAACCGTTTTAAAAAATGACGGCGCTCTGTTGACAAGTAGGCATAAATGTTTTTACAAAGTATACCGACTATAGTAGGCAACTGAAATGTTTTTCGGAGGTAATTTTAAATGACTACATCACTGCCTTTTTAGCCTAATAAGAAAGTAAATATAAGCAATTTGTATGAATATTTCTGTTATAAGATAATAATATCGAACCAACTATGACGAAATCCGGTTGCTTTAACCAACTTTAACCAACACATTGTAAAAGAATTATGCATTTTATGGATTTCATCAGATAAAATCTATCTACAAATCTGTATGTAGTACGTTGCCATGCTTGTTATAATACTGTTACATTTTATTTAACAGCATGGCCTTTCGATAAATATGGAAATTGTCCAGAAAAGGTGTTACATTTTTGATGACTTTGTTTTTTTGTGGACATTCGAAACATCCGACCGTTTAACTAATATTTTGTAATCGTAAATAAATCTGTTTATAGAAAGAACGGAAACTTTTTCAAAAAATTTATCTGGACATGTGGCCAGTTGTTGCCAACGCCTTTATGCTTATTACGGCTAGAATGAAAAGGGTGTTTTTACAAATGTACTTTTGTATACCTGCAATCATAAAAGTGAGCCGAACAAACGTCTCATTCTCATCTGCCGGACAGACATAGCGTACGGTTTTGTATTTATCACAGTTTTGGTATTTTTACTAGCAATGGTATTTTGTGCGATTTGCTAAGAATTTAAACTTACTGTGGTTATCTGCATATAAAAGTGTACATAAATAATTTAATTTGCTAAAAACGACCTAAATTGGTAAGTAAACAATGATTTCAGATTATATTAATTAGCAGTTTTTTACACCATAAGTCCGGTAAAGGAGATAGTATGTACTAAAAGTGATATGATTTACAACTCTGTCTCCTGTTTCGCATTTTAATTTTTATAATGTTAGGTATCCTGAAATACTAATAATATTAATAAATAAACAGGCGTGGAGACATGTAAATTAGTTTACTACCGTAAATACGTAATGTTTCATTTTCCGGACTGAAGCGACTATCGTAGGCAAGGCCACATGTTAAAGAAAATTGAATCTTTATATGTAATACATATAATATAGTAGTATGTGCCCTAGATCGTAAAATAGGCAAAGATTTGATTCGTGGAGTTCACAAAAGAAACAAGATTTCTAAAGCCAGGCAAAGAACTGTAAGAAAGAAAAACGAAATTACGAACATTTGTAGAAGTATTGTAGAGGAAATAGTTGAAAACGCTATAAACGCGTCGACACATAAAACATGCCATGATAACGATACACAACAAACAAATTCTGACGATGAATATGATTTTCCTTCATTCATGAATTCTGAAGAATATATGTCGTAAGTTCGATTTGGTACCTGTCTTACTGTAAACTAATTTTGCTTTACTCTGAAATATTAAAAAGTTAATTATAAATCATACTTTTAGAGTGTCTCAGCATAATCTAACTTATGAGAAAGAAGAAGATCAGTGCAAGATTGAAGGATATCGTTTTGTAGAAATGGACTATTTTCTTAAAAAGGCCCTTTCTCTGCAATCCTTGCTCAATCTCAAATGTACTGGTAGTAAGCTTGAATATTCCTCTGAAAAGAGAAGTGGTTTGGTTAGTGTATATACTTTGAAATGTAACATGAGCGATTGTGAAGAGCATCTTGCCACTGAAAAGCCACAGACGTTAGAAGAAAAATCCAACAACCATTCTACCATTAACACAGCAGCTGTTTGGGATACCCTGTCCACTGGTGGTTCATATACTCATCTAACTTTAATTTAACTTACTTAGTGTTATGAATGTACCACCTCTCGGTGGCACGGTATTTTTCAAAATACAAAGAGAATTGGGTGATGTATGTTGCAAACAATTTGTTTATATTGATAGGACTGTTGCAGATAATTTTTTGTTTTACAGTTTTACAAAGATAGTTTGTGGGATAATATGGAAGCGGCTGGAAAATAAGAACGTGATTTAGCCATTCAAGAAAATAATGTGGATTCAGATGGAATTCCATATATAACGGTGTATTTGGACGGTGGATGGTCTTAAAGAAGCTGTGGGCATAATTACAATGCAGCGTCTGGAGTGGTAATATTTCTAATTCAACTGGTATCGCGGAATTATCGTGACAAAGTTTATTTTAGGCTGTTATTATCGAGAAACGGACTGGAAAGATTTTGTTCTTAGGCATACGAAATAAATACTGTAGCATTTCCGCTCGCAACGAACATAAAAGTCTCTTCAATGGAACTCACGTATGCTTTAAAAATTATGATGGACCTTCTGCTTCTATGGAAGCTGATATAGTGATTGAAGGCTTCAATTCGAGCATTGCTATGCAGGGCCTCCGTTACAAAAAATTTATTGCTGATGGAGACTCCACTGTTTATTCAAGAATTAAACAGCATGTGTCTTATGAACATGAAGTAAGTTAAGAATATACTTCTCTATACATATAATAGTTATGTTGTATGTAGGTAACATAAGTGTTAACACCTTATATTTTAGGTACAAAAGATTGAATGCGTAAATCACTGTATCAAGAATTACAGTAAGCATTTATATCGAATAAAAAAAGATATGAAAAGTGTTGCATTGGAAACTAGGAAACTTCTTACGAACCAGCGGATAAAAGACTTAACTCGAAATGCCCAGAAAGCGATATACGCCAATGCCCATGGTGATATCAGTCAACTCAAGCATGATCTACAAAATTCTGTACCATGTAGTTTTGGTAATTACTCCAAGTGTCAAACATATTTATGTAATCATGTTGGAGATACTGCTAGCGATAATATGTCACAGCTGGTATCTTCCGGAGGACACCACCATATTTTCGGGTCTTTAAATCTTATTGTAATCAAGAGTTCTCAGCTTATAGATAATGAGACTAATAACCGAGCTGAACTTTTTATGAGCCTTTCAGCTCGATTTAACATGGGAAAGTGATTGAACTTAATACAACGCGACGGCTTTCAGATGCGATCGTACCTATCAGCATTACGATACAACGTTGGTCAATCTTGGCATCATAAATCGTGGAAACAATATTTTATTTATACAGCTTTGGAATCAATTGATTCCTTTGAGCATAGCACGCCGTGTTTGCCCTATAACAATGTATTATCGGTGTAGCGTTACCGGCCGTCTTAAATCGCCACCTTAATTTAGTTGCAGCAAACATTCAATACGTCGCAGTTGATTGTTTTGGAACATTAAGAAGATGTCAAAATGCTAATGGTTTTGAAAGAATCTGTAAACAAAATCAGATAAGAAACATTACTGAAAGGGTGAATAACTTTCTGTATTTGTCGTGGTGCAAGAACTACAAGATAATTTCTTATTATCCATAGATAAGCAGACTTTCTTTAGAACTGCTCTAGGGCGTCTTCTTAAAGACAACAAAACATGTAGCGGGCCAAAATGCTGTGCTACTGGTTTAACTTGTATTACAGTAGAATGTAAAGTTGGAGACCAAAAGTGACAAAACGTAGTAGTACATACTCTTTACGCGGAATTCTGATACTGTTTGATAAGCAACTATAGATACAAAATAGAAAACCAGTAATCACAACAACACAATATGCAATTTCTTTAATTAACCTTTTTGAAAAAGGCTATATAACAGTACTGAATTGTATTAATAATAATAAACAAAAACTATACTGGCACTGAATATGCATAATCTAACGACTGTATAGTTTAAAAAAAACATTTAAATTATTCTTCTTCTCTTAATTCCATTCAAGACGTTTAATACTCGACTCCACAATATTCGATTGATAGAAGATGAATTAAATAATGCAAATGTTGGCCCCATAGTGTGGCTTGCTAGTAAGGCAAATTTTGATCTAGTGATGCACAAAAATGCACCACTTTTGTTGGTTTTGGTTCACTTTGAATGAAATATCCGTACAGTTTCCATTGCTGTTTAAATTCAAGCTCATACGAATATATCCATGTTTCGTCACCTGTTACAATGTAATACACAGAATCTGAACGACCATGGTCGAATTTTTTGAGCATTTCCCTGCACCAATTGACACGTGCCTGTGTTTGTGCTTCTGTCAAACTGCGAGGGATCCAACGACTGCAATGCCGATCAGCATTGATGTTTTTCAGAACAGAGATGCATGAACGACCTTCACGAACGTTGTCATCTAACGTTGGTCTTCCACGCTTGAATTTCGCGAACCATTTGTAAACCAAAGTTCTAGATGGTGCTTCATCCCCAAATAATGAACCAAGTTTTGCCACACATTGTTGTGGTGTTAACACATATCGAAAATCATAAAAAAGAATCACTCTAAAATCACGATTTAATATTTCCATTTTTTTCACAAAATTACTTTGTTAAATCGTTAAGAGCATTCGATACCCTTCGATGCGGGGTCGCATACTTTGGGGTGTACAGGGAACAGCAGTTGAGTTGACGAGAAAGGGCGGTAACAAATCTTCTGTTATCTCACTTACTTTGTTGCCGTACCGTATACTACTACTTATACCTGAGTTTACTTTACGAAAGTAGAAATAAAAGCATGAAAATAGAGTAACCATTTTTTAAAATAGTTTTCAACTAAAGATTTTCTTGCATTATCATAGATTTAAATTTTGAATTAGCTTTTCATACTTTATTATGGTTTTTTTTACTTTGTAATATGAAAATAATACAAGAATGCTAGTTTCAATATTTTTGTTTATACTTAATAATAACCTTGAAATAAGTTATAATTATATTATAGTGACTGTGGTTCGAAGCGTTATTTGAAAGACGGCTTTCAGAAAGAATATTTGTTACAAAAGTTTTAGAATAAAATTTAACAATAACAGGTTAGTATGATTTAAAGATTGTTCAATTAAACTCGCAAGGTAAAATAAATAATAGGTGCATAAAAGAACCTTATTTGTATAACTAAGGTTCAAAGATGTAGAAACAATAGATTTTTATTACGTTTTTCCTACTTTCGTTGTTTTTGTTTTTAATTGCACATTGAGATACCCAAGTCTGAAGACCAGCATAAAATATAAAAATTCTAGATACCGATCACTAATCGTGCTCAACTGAAGCGTTAATTGTGAATAAATTAGTAACTATTGTTGATCTTTCTACTAAAGGGTATTAGAAGACAAGAGACGTTACATCCGAAATTCGTAATAAACAATATAAAAAAATCATATTATAAAGCTTTATTTATACAAAAATTAATAAACGTAAAATGCATTTATAATGTATTTTACTACATTTATTTTATTTTAAACTGTGAATAACACTTTGATCCATAAGTTGCTACTTTGACGTTGTGTTCGCGAACATCAAAAATACTAATTTAATTTTTTGCATATTTTTTACATCTCGATGCGCGGGGCAGTTATCAACAAGTAATAAAAGTTTCTTTTTTGTCTGCTTAAGCTAACATCCCACCTCTTCAATTTGTTTGCAAAAATTTCAGAAGCCATCCAAGCCTTCTTGTTAGCCGTGTAGTTTACAGGCAGACTTTTTACATTTTTAAAACATCGCGGTTTCAATGTTTTGCCAATTATTAGTAGTTTTCCTTTTACTGTGCCTGATAAATTAGCACAAACGAGAATAGTTTGACAAGACTTTTGGGAATAGTTCATTATACCTGGTGGTCTACTATAAACAAGTTCGCTGCAAGCAACTTCTACTGTAGTTATATACATAATTATAAAAAAAAACAAAACAAAAATTCAATGGATGTCCAACTCTGAAGAGATATTCTCGTCTTCCCTGTTATTTCTGGACGGGTTTCTTATCGGAAGACCTCTACAATGTCGAAGATCAATGATTTCTGGTAACAAGCATTTGTAGTAAAATATTTTTAGTTTTGGTAGCATTTGTTCCCAAAAAGCTTCATCGTGATGTATCTAAAAATAAAATTTTGAACAGTTATGGATATTTTATGTGTAGTAAACAAAACTGACCTTCTGTACTAACATGCCTTTAGGAGACCATACTACAAAATTACATATACTTTTATTTGCTATTTGAAGCTGCCCTTGTATTTGGTAGAAGTAGTTATGGTTTTTCTTTAACTCCATTTTATTTTCTGCGTTTATAGTGGCAAATTTAATTTTTTTTCCTTAATAGCGTCTAGGGGGTGCAACTTTGAGGCAACAGATGGGCATTTTACTTCAATCAATTCTCCGGTTTCTGTTACTATACCGTCTGGACTAGCGGCCAAAAAACTATTATTAAGATCAACAAGCAGTCCACAAGATTCTACACAAACCGAAAATTCCTCTTGGAATTGGTGTAATGCAAACGGTTCGTGTTCTAACCCATATTTCGTGTGTTTGTTGCCTGCGAAATTACTGTAAAGAAGGCTCTTTACAGTATTTTGACACGACGTTGATTGCCGCATTCTGCAAATAATCCCGAAATTGCAACTGGGGTACTCACAAAAAAACTAAAACAACTCAACGTTCGTAAACTGATCTGGCAGCAGTCGCCACCTATCATTCTATATTCAATACCTTATTGGACTCGCAGAACTTGCGCGATGCGTGTCATCATTTCTCACAGTATCACTAGCAGTTGCAACAGATGCAACTGGGGTACTCTCGGAAAAACTAAAACAAATCAACGTTTGCAGAGCTGTTTGAAGAACATTACAGTGTTTCACTGTTTAACCCTTATCCGGTCAAGGTGGGTCCAATGGAACCGGGGCCCATTTTACTTTGGCATAATCTAAAATATTCGTCTTAGGGGAATTAGCCCATATTAGATTTCGAAGAATGTTCAAAATAATTTTGGGAAAAGTTATCAAAAGCAATGGAAACAAGATAATGAACACAGCCTAGAACATTTTGGGAAGAATTGAATAGAAAGGAATTGATTGAGCAAATATTATATAAATCTAATGTAAGTAATTGTAATAAATTAAATAATCTATTAATAGAAATAAAGTTAATAAAATTTATATAGAAAAACTGTGGTTTAATCGAGTCTCCCTATTTATTGAACAACCCTTAATTACGGCGATTTATGGTTTTATGAATATTGTAGAATACAGAATTATGAAATTGACTGACTTGATATTTTTTAGATGTCATTGTACCAAAATACGAAAATAAACTGACCCTTTATAAAAATTGCAAATGTTAAAAGTTTTCAAAATAGTTTGGAAAAGGTCTTTTGTATGTCTGGAGATATTAAATAAAAATCCAAGGCTAATTGCTACTTTTTCTTGTGCGATCTTTTGAAGACATGAATTTAGCAAAAGTCACGTAGAAGCTATAAAATATATGACGGTAGAAAAATTGTAAAGAAATGAAGAATACCCAATACAAAAATATGGTTTTTATGATGTGATCGTTTGGCGCTTCCGCTGCCCTTCTAGGTAAATTAGGTTATACGATTTTGAAGAATTATATCCAACCAGAGAAAACATTTACTTCTAGTCATCTTAAATAAAACAGATAAGAGCAATATTTGTTTTATTTTACTTAATTACCCGTGTATGCAATATAACAAAAAGTACCACACAAACTTGCCGGTAGCGTAATTAAAATACGTTGCTCGGATAAGGGTTGAACGTGTCTAGTAGGTACCTTGTTTGATTTTTTTTTGCCAGAGACAAAACTTCTTCATCGTGTCTTTTCTTCCGCAAAGCTCTAAAATCATTTTATATAAAATATAAATTGGGAATGTATTCTATAATCAGAGTAAATATGCATTAAGTTATTCAAAGAAAATGAATGGATTTAATTCTTTTGAACCTTATAACGTTGTTATATTATAAGTTTATGACTTATAACTTCATAATAGTTACAAATAAAATGCATACATGATAATGATATGTGTAATTTTTATAATACTTACTTCATCATCAATCTTCTACGATTTTTTCTCGGTGCGCCTAATGTTTTCGCTTTTCCTTTCGATAACTTTTCTACTAACGTATACTTTCCCATTTTTTAAAAATAAAATAAACGATAGAAAACACTTCTTCAATACTACTCCGTCAACAAAAAGCTGTCAATAGTTGTTTTTTTTTTTTAAGAAATACGCGGGTTTCGGAGCGAGGCAATTGACCATTTATTGGCCTCCCGCAACATGTATAAGGACAACCCCCTACTGTAAATTTAGTCGTAGTTAAAGTTTTTGCCGTTTGTTAGAGCCAGTACACAATAATGAAATATTCAAAATTAATCTTTAACTAAATTAATTATTTTCTTAAATTTTTAAATAATCTTTTGACTGGGTTACATATTTCTGTGTATATTTTATTTCTATTTAAAAACGGATTTATTGTTAATAAATCCTTATTTAAATATAAATAATTTTTTAAAAACTTTTCAATATACAAGATACAATCAGCAATTCACTCTTAAAATTTTAACTCTTTACCATTATTAGTTACAAAATTACTGTATCATGCTGTATTGAATGCTCTTAAATTCTGTTGAAACAAAACTGCTCGGTTCGCATTCAAACTGTTAACTGTATTATTGGTAACAAATGACAGATTTTACAAATGTAAAGCGCTGGTAATGCCAGGAGTATCCGCGAATATTAGCAGTGCCTCGTATAATAATCTTCATACATGGCAATAACACATTGATGTATAGATTAATTCAATGTAAAACTTGGAAGATATAATAATATAATGATATATTCAAAAAGTACAAAACAAATCAATTTAGCTTACATTTTATTGTCGTCTTTATTACCAGATTGTGAGAATAACAGACAAAAAATCATTACTATGTATTAAATTATATCAATCATTATTTACAACAGGATTTAAAATAATTTCCTTGTAGTACTAAAATTTTATTGTAAAGTTACGTACAGCAATATAAACATACATCTAAACAGTATGTACACACAATTAAAACCGTCACCTAGCATGCTATTGGCACAATAACAGTGTGACTAGTAATTAAATAACATTTTTTAAATATCATTACATTTTAAAAACAAGTTTGAGCTATGGACGGAGTTTATATAAAATTTTGTCAAGTTTTTTGTTAGAAGTATTCCTATAAATATATGTAAAATAAAAAGACATTTCAATGCTTCAGTACCTACTTAAAATATTCTTATAAAATACATACTATAATATAATATCATGTACAATATTTACAAAATAATGATACCTAACCTATTGTGATTATCCTATAGGTACAACATAGAAAATATTATTAATATTCGTTTACACTAAAAAAGAAAAACAATAGAAACTTAAGTTACTCGTAAAATCCAGTCGTAATAGATGTGCGATTTCGTTTTCGAATGAATATTTTTTAATTTTAATTTTAATGAAGTACTACACATAGTAATAATTATTGTAATAATTATAATAAATTTAATAAAAATAACTTAGAAATCTAAAATCACTCTTTGCTCAGTTCAATTCTTTGATTTGTTGTTACTTTTAAACCTATTGTATTTAAAATCCATCTTCGACTCTGTGCATCGATTGAACTGTACAAAGCTGGATGTCGATTTCTTCCACAGTTACCATGATAAGATAATAAACCATGTAATTCCCACGTACCCGCTGTATCAGAGAAGCACATCAGAGGTGCTCCTTCATCATTCTAAAAACCGAAAGTAAATATTAATTTATAAAGTTATTAGAAATGATAAAGAAATGACTTACATAGCAAGGTGTTTTATCTGAATCGGTATATCCAGCACATATTGTATTATTTGGTACTTGACCGTTATAGTGTTTTGTTGAATTACATTCTTCCATGTCAATGGTAGGAACTGGTAGGTAGTGAAGTTGTGTGTTTGAATCTGTAAAGAAAATCAATTATTAATGGTACGCTTATTTATTTTCCTCGTTCGCAAATTTCCATTGGTCAATTATCTTTTGACTTAGAAAAATAATCTTAGCTTGCCATTTCTCTAAATACAATTAAGTGGTAAAAAGTTAATAATGCAGCTTCTTATGGACGAGTCATTACTCTATAGTAATTAATCTTTGAATCTGGTTAACTGTCTTTAAACAGGCACTGACAGAAATTTAGTTTGGCACTAGCCAATTCCAGATAAAGAGGTACTTTGGAAGCATATCTACTTATTAAGAAGAAACAAATAAAATCAACCCGAGAAAAGGAACCCACGTTGTTTATAAAGAACAATAGATCAATAAAAGGTTAAAGTGCCATAATAGAAAACAGGTAGTGGCAAATCTGTTATGAAGTTGGCGAATACACAATACAGCACAATACAAACCAGAAGATTCTTTTACGTCTCTACCACTCAATAAATCACAACTCTCCTATACAAGAATCCATCATTCTGAATGAATTTGTAGTTTGTATTTTTTTACAACCATCTACTACCACCAAGTTGAAAATCAAGAAAAAAGGGATCTAATTTGCTAGAGAAAAACGTAATGACAAGTAACATTGGTATCTTGAGATCTCATGGTCAACAACTGCATTTCATTCTCTAAACACAAATCAGGTGCTCAAAGTAGAAGTGAATCCAGTCCAAATTTTTGAAAACTCGTGCTAATGGACTGTATCCCTACGTCTATGTATGTTTAATTCCGTCCAGTTTAACTTTGCAGTGGGGGTATGTGTGATAATTCCATTCTATTCTCCAGGAAACGTTGTTAATTTCAAATCCGAAGTGGACCAAGTCCATTCATAATCAGCTGTTCGTGGCGGTTTTAAAGTTTACGCTTTTGTCGTTTGTGTTGTGGTTAATTATTAATTATAAACAATACAAAAGCAGTGATATGCAGTCCCCAGACTTGTCTGAAGGTGATTCTTACGTGACAAGTGGCTCTGAATATCAGTATAATGAATCCGATGAAAGTACCAGTGGTAAGTTAAAGTTTTCTTTGATTTCTAAATTAAGTTGTTGTTGTTTTGCCTGTGTTTATATTTCAGACGACGATATAAATGATGCACCAGAAATACAAAATTTAAATTTACTAAGTACTACTTCAACGCCTTCTGAAGTACAGAACTCAAATTTGCCAAGTGCTTCAACGCGTCCCGTGTCAAACAACATCAGAGCAGATAACAAAGAAGAGAACACATGAGGTAAAAAGAGAACTGTTAACAAGAGCAAATGGAAAATTAATATTAGAAAAAAGTGTCGCGATGCTGGGCAAGAGTATATTTCATCATCCGGAAAAATTATTCCATCTAAAGCTTTTGTAAAAAGTTCGTGTTACTGTAAAAACTGTAATGACAAAATGGGAGCAGACCAACGCAGATCAATTTTTGATTTATTTTGTAAACTAGGTGATTACTCTCGTCAAAATGTTTTTGTTAGAGGACTAGTAAAAGCAAACAAAGTAAAAAGGCAACGTGTTAGAGAGAAAATCAGACATCATTTGAGTACAATTTGCGAGTAGATAATACAACCATAAAAGTTTGCAAGAAGTTTTTTGCAGAAACATTGGTTATCAGTAAATACTTAAATGAAAATTTGACAATAAGTAAAATGTTTGAAATGTACACTGAAAAATGTATTGTGGAAGGTACAGATCCCTTAAAGAGGAAATTTTATTATAATGTAAGGTAAGAAAAATCTCTTAATAAATGAGAAATAGCGACATCTCAGCAGGGAGGACATGGCTCGTGCATCCTTGAAACAAGATCAAGAAAGTGCTTCTGATTCAGTTTACGTTGCAACATTTGATCTGCAGAAGGCCCTAGCATTTCCCAAACTTACTGTATCAGTAGCTTATTATAAGAAGAATATCTATGTTTACAATGTGGGCATTCATTCTTTTAATATGGGTACTGGCTATATATACATGTATGATGAAACGGAAGATGGTCGTGGATCCCAAAATGTTGCAACTTGAAGAATGTAGCAATTAATCATGAGCACATAATTGTATATTCTGATTCATGTACAGAGCAAAATCGCAACATTAGAATGACACTTAATTAAACTTGTTCAAGATCTTTTGATGGCTGTGAAGGTCATAGATCAAAAATATTTAGAGTCTGCTCATTCTTATTTACCAAGTAAAGCAGATTTTGGCTTTATTGAAAAAGGGAGTCGTAAATGCTCTCAAATACTGTGTCCACGAGATTGGATGAAGATTGCAGGTGACGCGAAAAAAAAGTAACCCAAAGTTGAAATTATAGAAATGAAACATGAGGAAGACATCAAAAGAAGACCACTGACGGCTACAGATGGTTGCGCCTGGAGAGATCGTCACCCATGGCATTTAAGTTCAAAGAAATGCTTAACAATGAAATTGATTCCTACGAGGTTAATTTACAAAAAACTTTGCGTGGCAGGACGATAAATTCTTTAGCAAACATATAGCAAGACCAGTTATACCCAAATAGGCGCGGCGCATTGCACATAGTTCAAAAAGAACATATGTACTATCTGTCCCGATTCATACCACCCATATACTATCCCTACAAAGGCCTAACAAACAAAAGGAAAAACCAGAAACAGTCAAAAAGAGAATGCAGAAGAAACTGATGAAGAATCGAATGGTGAACCCGTATATTAACTTTACTGTTCCGATTGTTTCAGTTTTGTAGTAGTTCAAGTCCAGAAAAATACATGATAATCGTTCAAAATTGTTATTATTGTACTAAATATTTTTGTAGGCCTTTAATAATAAATACTTATGTTTTTTGAATGAATATTTAAAAAAATCCTCACCATGCTCGTATTAAACAGAAAAAAACTTTACCTCTGCATATCTCAAAAGTCAATTTTGTGAACTTGATCCATTTCTGTTCTCAACACCTCAAATACATCAGGTATACGAACCTTCCAGAAGCTTACTTTCAGATATTGGTTACTAATTAATTACTAAATAAGTATCATCGGCTCAAAACTGTTCTGTGCCTTTGTAACAAAAATCTGAAACCAAACGTTTGTTCTCAAAGACTTTCGTTGCCCAAAACATCCTTCAAAGGTCATTGACCCTTCCCTTTCCAAAAAATATCTAGGACATTATTTATCTTTATTTGATAGATTAAAATTCTGAATCGCAATGAAATGTTGGGCAATAAACATCCAATGTAAATTTTGGAAGTTAATGAAGAGATAGTTAACTGACCAATGACTTCAACGAGTCTTATTCATGTCTCAAGATACTTGAATGTGTGCCTGAGCTTTATTTAATTTGTTAAGTCTTCTGATATTAAAAAGCAACAAAAACTGTTTTGAATTCTGTAGAGCGAATTTCGGCAAAATGTGACTGTTTTCTTCATGGACTATCATACCTTTTTGCCTATCACATCCTTGCGAACATAAACGACTCTGCAAACTAGGTAGTTTATAAGAACTTTTAAATCTTTAGAGAACCTTGGACTTTTACGGATTATCAATCAAATTGCTGATTTCTCAGGTTTCTGCAGAGATCTGAATGGCATTAAATTACAAATCTGTAAATTTTGACAAATCTTTAAGTTCTTGCAGGTTCTTTAATCTTCATTTAGATTATTATAAGTATCTGGATTCTTGTGAACGTCTAGACCTTTACAAGCTTGTAAATTCTTGATCCTACTGGAAACAAGTGCCATGGTTCCTCTGTCAGCTTGGTGGTGGCACCATTAATAAGTACATAAAGAGACTACGTCTTTACATGCAAGCAAAGAGTAAACTAGAAATCTTACAGATGCATTCTCTGACTCATATGGAAAAAGGACAACACTTGGTATTTCATATTTGAACTTTTACAAAATAGATTTTCATAAGAACTCAACAACACTGCATGTTCAAGGATCCCTAAAAGGAACATAAGTTCCAGGTGCCCAGAAGTGCCAATCCTCTAGTCGGAATAAGTATCTACTGTTGATTAATCAAATAAAGGAAAACGCAATTTACAAAACAAACAGCTACGAGTGGATAGGAAGATTAAAGAAAATATAGAAAACCAAAGTTTAATTTAAGGTTATTACAATAAAAACGAAAAAGTTTGTAACGCAACGTTTCCTCTCAACTGGCATACAACAAAATACCCTGCAAAGTCTTAATTTGGGGATATGTGATTAAATAAAGAGATTATAGGAAAGGTCTTGCTAACTGTTAGAAGACTGCCTTCCTCTAAGAAACAAACAAACATCATTCTAGATATCTATAACAGAAATTGGCAAAGTACGGCCCGTGGGCCAAATACGTCCCAATAATATAAATATAGTAGATATTTTAATAATTTTGTCGCCCTTCGTTTGTGGTTTACTTACCTCCTGGTTTGTTAATACCCCAACCAGCTGTTACACATAATTGTCTTGGTTCAATATCTTTATCTGGTAAACAAATTGCTGCAACATTTTGTCGTAAGGTTAAAGGACTTGAAAGTTCAACTAATACCATGTCATATTTAAAAACAAATTGATGATATTTTTCCTAAAACAAAACATTCATGATAGAATCATCAATACCTTGCAGAACAAATGTTTTTACTTACCCGAGGATGCGTTATTATATTCTTAACTATTCGAACTTGTGTCGTCGAGTTATCGAAATTATTGAAAAAGTTGGTGCCACCGGCATATAACATCCATTCATTGTAAGTCGTACTTGTTGTTATGTGCGCATCTGTTCCGTACATACAAGAATATCCAGCTATCACCCATAATGGTGAAATCAATGTAGCAGTGCACTGTCTGTTGTGTTTTTTGTTGTATAAAAGTGTCACGCTAGGCCACTGTGTATCTGTTGCACTGCTACCACCGACAATTCTTGCTGACTGGACATCTTGAGAAGTGTGACTTCCACAAACTAAAATAGAATGATGAATCCAGTCAAGTTGATGCAAACAATTCTTATGTGTTGTGTGTTTATTTATTCACTAATAGCATACTCACCAAACTCTTGACAAGTGATTGACACTACATTATCACAGCTATCAGTCTTTTCTAATTGTGTTAATAAATGCGCTCCATGCATTTGTTGCTGCTTTAATTTATAAAAACCATTATCAGTAGCATTTCCTTGTACTGCAAGTGATTCGGTTGTAATCGCTCCAGAATATCCCAAGCTTTGACAAACCCTATCCGAATATGAATTGTTCCACAAATCGGAACATACTTGAACCCAGGTTTGATTTGCTGACAATATCTACAAGAAGCAGACTTATCTTAAACGCTCTTTATTTAGATTTCTAAACTTTACCTCAACATAACTTGAGCTTGTTACATTTTCATCAGATTCTTGAAGATGTATACAATCCCATTCGTCTGAGAAATCTGCACATTGTTCAAATCCATCACAACGTTGTGTTAAAGGTATGCAACCACCACCAATTGAACATTTAAATTGATCCACACCACATTCTAGAACATATCAAGAAGGTAATCATTAAAATCCAATTTTATTATTGATTTGATAGAAGTCTTACCACATAGATTCTCATCAGCTCCACCATCACAATCATGGGTACCGTCACATCTCAAACTGGCACGAATACAAGTACCTTGATCCACACAATGATAAGCATTACTTTCACAAGCTTGTACATGACAATGGGATTCATCTTCTCCGTTTGAACAGTGCTCATGTCCATCGCATTTCCATGATAATGGAATGCATCTACCGCCAGGTTTACATGAAAATTCATCAAAATTGCACTTCCATGATTCTAAAAAAAATCAGAATTTGATAAAACCAAATAATATCAATTATCTATAATGTAGCTTACCACAATTCTCTTCGTCGCTCGAATCCATGCAATTTGTTATTCCATCACAAACAAAGTTCCTCTTAAGGCACTGTCTGTTAGCACACTGAAATTGATAAAAATAAATAAAAATATTCATGAATTGGAAACAGTTTTTGAAACAAGTTCAAATTTTTTAGTACTTACCTGGAAATTATTACGACAATTTTCTTCAGCGCATCCAACTTCATCTGAGGCATCAGTACAATCATCAACAGAATCACATCTATCATTGTTAGAAATACAGTAACTGCCATCTTTTATAGCTGTACCATTTCGACACTGGAATTGTCCAGCAGCACATCTAGAAAATCCATTAATAGTGAATCCTTCTGTAACTGGTTTAACCACATCAGTTTCTGTTTCGCTTCTTGTTTCAATTGCGTTAGTTACTGCAGTAGCATTTTCAGGAATATACGCCTTTGCATAGATTTCTTTTTCATTATCTTCTATGTAATTTTTCTTACCAGGTGTGGCAGCAAACGTAGCTTTATCAGTAAAATCAGTAGCAATATAATGATCTTTTTCTTGTTCCTCTTCAAGTTTGGATTCTACGGTTGATTTTGGTATTAACTTCTCATTTTCTTTTTTGGATGTGATATGGTCGAACTTTTCTAATACACTTTTCTCTTCATCACTTATATCATTTAAAAAGTCATTAGGATCATAAAGAGAATCAATTGGATCGTATTTCTTTTCATTTTCCTTGCGAGGTTTTTCACCATCTGTTTCATTTTCAGTACTTCCTGCAGATGAAAACAGTTTTAATATGTTACTCCTTGGTGTGGTTACATCTTCTGAAAGATTCTCATGCACTTCATATTGAATCGTCTTTTCTGTTTGTGGAGAAGCCTCTGTTGTTGATGAAGCATTAGAATTTGTCACATTAGTTTCTACTTGAGGTTGAATAGTAGTCGATGTTGTTTCATTTTCATGAACAAAATGAACAATGTCTGTGGCAGTTTCGACAATTTCCGCGTATACAGTTGTAGCATTCTTTTGGGGCACTGTTATCCCAACTACAGGAACTGGATTATTCATTTCTTTTAACTTGTTTGTAGTGGTTTCCAAAGCAACTAAATCTTCTGTGCTAGTATTAATCTCTGTAAAGTTTTCATTACGAGTTGTAGTATTATCCACAGCCGACGACTCTTGTTTTTGTTGTGCTATCGTTGTTGGAGAAGTTTCAGAAGTCGTTTGTAGTTTTAAGAAATAACCGTTGCTATGTATATTATTTATTATATCTGGACTTAAAGTTGGTTCGCTACGTAGAATATTTGCAGGAGCTGTAGTGGTTTCTACCATAACCATATTTGTAGTAGGTAATTCTGCATTGCCTAAAGTTGTTTTCTCACTGTCAACATTTGCAACATTTCTTGTTGTGGTTTCCAAATTATTTGATATAGTAGCGTTTACATGCTCCTCTGTTTTATTCTCTTCTAAAGAAATAATTTTTGAAGTACTGCTTGAGGTTGAAGCATCGATCAGCTTTTCTGTACTATTGTTTTCTAGAGGAATTACTTTTGGAACAGTATCAGTGGGATTAGGATCATTAGGATTAGTAACATTCATTTCATCATTATCAAGCCTTGGAGGTTTTTCTGAAGCATGCAGTTCTTCGTGATGGTGGAAAGGCATGTCTGTATAGTGATCTACATCTGCATGCAGAATGTTGACAAGTGTATCATTTTCTATTTCTGGTAAGAATGGTGACATATTATCTAGAATATTAGTATTCTCAGTTGAATCGTAATTCAACATGGGCTGATGGGTTTCATGCACCGTAGATGATGGTACGATCACATTTTCAGTAACATTATCTTGTACACTAACCGACTGTGGAAGTACAGTCGTATGGTATGTTTGGTTTTCCATATCAATTATATGAGTTTCATTATTAATACGGACTGGTACGAGTTGATCACTTTTTTGAGTTGAATTATCGTTCATGTTACCTAAAGTTGTCATATCTAGCATAACAGGCTCTGAATTTAACATAAATGGAACCTCATTTCCTTGTTTATGAATCGTTTCGGTACTTTCAGCTGAATCTTTCACAATAGTGGTATTAGGGACTTCTGGTTGATGTGTACTTCCCATATTTTCAGATTCTGTAGTTGTTCCTTTCTCAGGTGTTTCGACTATAGGCATATCTTTCATTGTTGTTGTACCTTGAGAATCTTCAAGTGATATATCATTAATATTCTTTAAATTTTCATGTGTAGACATTTCAGTATTACTAATTGTAGAACTATCAAGATTCACAACTTCAGTTAAGCCTTCCATTTCTGCCTTGAGAGTTGTCTTTTCAGGCAGCAAAACCTCGTTCTGTATCACAACATTAGAAGTGGATATTTCAGGTTCAATGTTATTATCAGTGCTTGCATTATTACCATAAGTTAAATATTGAATCCTAGGGTCAGAAAAGGAGAAATATTCTGAATTAGCAGTTTCTGTTTCAGGGAACAATGTGGTATGTGTTTCTGAAGGTGGCATTATAAAAATGTTCTTTTCATGCTCATCAGCTTGCTTGTTGGTTGTTTCGTTTACTTCTTCAATTTCATTTAGTTTATGAGTTGTCACAATATCTTCAGTGGGATGTTTAGTAATCGTATCAGTAGAAGTTGTGGTTGTTTTGAATTCTGTATCAACAGCTTTCATAGTTGTTTGCATTTCTAATTTAGTTGTCGTTTCAGATAAAGATGATTCTATTTCTGGTTTAACTACAGGTTCATTTAATTCCACTACTGATTTGGTGGAAGATTCTAACTCAATTACTGCGGGCATGGGTTCTACCGAAGAAGGTTTAGTCTGCGTAGTTGTTTCCATTTCGGTTTTTACAGTTGTAGTTGATTCAGAATGAGATTCTGATTCTATCTCTGGCCGAATTTGCACATCTACTACTGATTTAGGTTGAGATTGTGTCGTAGTTTCTGCATGATCCGCTACGATTGGTTTAGGTTCCGCTGTTGGTTCAGGTTGAGACTCTGTAATTGATTGAAGATGGGGTTCAGTATTTGATTGAGTTTGTGGTTCGGTATTTGGTTCAGGTTGTGGTTCTGCGCTTGGTTCTGGTTGAGCTGTTGGTTCAGGTTGAGGTTCCGCTTGAGTTGTTGGTTCAGGCTGAGGTTCAGCATTTGGTTCTGGTTGAGCTGTTGGTTCAGGCTGTGGTTCTGCAGTTGGTTCTGGCTGAGCTGCTGGTTCAGGTTGAGGTTCTGCATTTGCTTCTGGTTGTGCTGTTGGTTCAGGCTGTGGTTCTGGCTGAACTGTTGGTTCAGCGTTTGGCTCAGGTTCTGTAGTTGGTTCAGGTTTAGGTTGAGTTTCAAAAGTGTTTTCCATAGTAATAGTTGTTTCTTCTGGTGGTACGTAATGCATATGGGGCGTGAATTGTTCTTCATCAAATTTAGCTTCCCTTCCAGGTACGGTAGTGGATTTCTCAGTTGGCATTGTCATATAACTTTCATGATCTACTTTGTAAGTTGAATAATGATCTACATGAACTTCTGCTTGAGTTGTAGGTTCTGGTTCTGATTTCGGTTCAGGTTCTGGCGTCGGTTCAGCAGATGGATGTGGCTCAGGCTTCATAGTTGGTTCAGCTGTCGGTTCGGGTTCTGCGGCTGGTTCTGGAGTTGGTTCTGGAGCAGATTCTGAAGATGGTTCTGGAGAAGGTTCTGGAGCAGGTTCGGCAGATGGTTCTGAAGAGGTAGTTGGTTCAGGTTGAGGGAACTCCGGTACATCTGTATGTCCAAAATGATGATGAGGTGGTGTAGATGGTTCCGACATTGGATGGTCGTGATGTACATGTTCAAATTCAAAATCAGTCAATTCAGATTCAGTAGATGGTTCGGGTTCTGGTTGTGCTTGAGTTTCAGAGTCATCTAGACATTTCTTTCCATCTACGTCTAAGTGTTTATATGGAGGGCACGTACACATAAAGTTAACAGTATCATAATTAAAGGAACAAGCATATTCACAGCCATTCTTGTCTATTTGGCACAAATCCATAATCTTATTAGCATCAGTTGAACCTTCCTCTACATGGTATCCACCCATATAACCACCATCCCTTAGTAATGCTTCATACATCTTGACTCTAAGCATACCTGCATTAATAGGATCTTTAGCGTTGTGTATTCCTTCTTTAAATTCCCAACCGATTCTAAATTTAACTATTACACTTCCAGGCCTAAAATTAAAATAATGTGGGATTTATTAGTGTTTAGTATTTTACAACAGAATGAAATAGAACTTACATAAATTCTACGACTTTTAGTTGTATATTAGCAGCTCCATAATAAAGATCATCGTTGGTGAATAGTACACGTTTTAGTTCGCTTTCAAGCATTTCAGAAAGATTTTTAAATTCTAAACTGTTGGTATCACCTAATTGTGGGGAATAATATAAACTATCGATCTTAAATTGAGATTCCAATGCTCGTGGTACTATAAAAATAAAATAAATAATCAGAAAAAACTGTTTTTTTTGCATAACTGATAGTACTAACCTTCAATCATCGATGTATCTGTGGTAGGCAAATTACTTGAAACGGTGCTTATAGGCGGTTGCGGTGTAAACGGATAATCATTCATTCCATTTTGTGCTTCGGTTGTAGTTTCGGTACCTCTAGGCGGTGATATAAATACACCCGCAGATTTGACGTCGGATTCATCTGAACTTGAACCACTAAAACTTCTTCCTTCTTCGACCGGTTGGGCTTCTTGGCTACCAATAACGCCAACTAAAAAAATATGTTTAATTACAAATTAGAGTTTAAACAAGAATGAATAATAATAGAAAAAAATAAGGTAAAGGTCGATCAGTCTGACAAGAATTTATTAATGTGAGATCAGATTTATTCACGACCTATAAGTATAAAACTATAAAAGTTTAAGTAGATTCCTTTCCAAATTGCCAGGAGGCGAAAACAAAACAATTGTTATTTAGTAAAAGTATGATGTGGATTTGTAAGACTTTTAAAGAGTATCTAAGAGAAATGCTTTTTGAATAATATGTTATTGTAACGAGACGAATTTCCATGTACGTAATATTATACAGGGTGCTATATTGAAATGAAATGTCATGCTTCTTCTACTAAAAGAGGTCTGGTATTTTACAAACTTTTACAGCGGACACACTACATAATTCTTTGACAAATACGTTATGTCACCGGACGAATAAACAATGTTGATATTCCTAAAATATACAACTATTTATTCTGCAAACAGAAAAGTTATATTTTTCTGATTGGATGCACTGTTTTTGAGTTGAATGAAGCTACAACCTGTACATTTGGTATTCACTTAATATACAGGGTTTAAAATTTACAGTTTTGTCTTTATTGAATTATTCGTTGTGAAATTTCTTCAAACGTGATAGGTCTTATGTACTCGTCATTGGCGGCTTTTGCACATCTTGGTAACAAGAGTGTTGTTGACACACTAAACAAAAAGGGCATTTTGCGTTTTTCATTTATAATGGAGGTTTCCGGTTAAAACCTCATTGATCATTCTTAAATATTGAATACTCAATAATACTATTCCAGAGTTATATAAACAAATTATTCGTTAACTACATATTTCCAAAAAATTTGGTATTCTCTAAATATACAGGGTTTAAAATTTACAGAGCTTATCACAGTTAGGCTTTAAAGACGAGATATTTATTGATTACACTGAATTTTAATAGCATTTTACAAGAAACTAACAGGTAACGCATATTTTTGTAATTACCAATCAATAGCAGACAAGGAACTATCAAGATATATAGAGCATTCCAGTTAAGAAATTTAGGTTACATGTGGTACCTTCTTATGAAACACCCTATGTAATCAGAAACAATTTTAGCGAGTCAAGTGATTGTCTAGTAAAACTTTTTCCAGTAACAGTTTCTGTTATTCTCGTAAATAACTAGTAATAATAATAATAATAAGAGACTTCCGCTTCTATGGAATTGGTTGGAAGAAACAATCTGAACATTGTAATGCTGAAACTCCATAAACGTATTTCATATCCACTTATGACATTAGTTTGTAAAAAAGGCTACAAAGATGTAGTATCCCTTGCTATCACAACGTCTTATGGAATTTCATTTAAAGTCAACTAATAGCGGTTGGTGAATTTTTATTGTGGGAGGACAACATGAAAAACGAACGTAAAAATTTTTTTCTGTTTTTGCAAAAAAATCTCAAGCAATTAAATGCAAAAACGAGTTATTAAAACCAGCAATTTTATAAAAGAAGAATTATTACGTTGTATGTTATGTCTCACACATTTAGGCTCGTTGGAGGTATAACAATCATTAAAACAAATGTATAAAAAACATCTTTTTTTTAAAGAAAAAAATTAATACAATAGAGCACTTTTGACGGAGAGTTCTCTAATTATATATAGTAGATATAATTACAAAGTATCACAAAGCAATTAAAAGAAAAAAAAAGCTTCAATGCTATAATATAAACTTTCTTCAAAAACCATTTTATATAATATGGTATAGGACTGGGGTGAGAAACTATAGTTCGATACGGACAAGCTCAGATGCGTAAGCCGAGTCTCAAGTCAAGAGAAAAGATATATTATAGTGTGGTGTACTTATAATGCTTGTAAAATTTAATTTCTTTATATTTAATGAAATCAGCTGATTTTCAAGTGTTCATTTCTTCTTTGCGATGTAGGAAAATGCAATGACGGCAACTGCAAGAATAAATGAACTGACGCAGGAGTATAATTATATACAAATAATCGTTGACCTTATAACTATAAAGTAATTTTAAAATGCTAAAGAAGTAAAAGTAATCCAACGATTGTTCATTTGTAATTTCAGAAAAATTCTGAAATTTCTTTTTAATGTTTAAAAAATGAATTCATTAAAATTAGATCATTGTCTATCTACTGCTAAAATATAACAGAGCAATTCAAGTTTTAAAAATTATGATAATTATCTACATATTTCTTTTTCAAGAATCACTAACGTCATACAGAATAACCTGAGGTAGTACAAACCAACTTAAAATACGACTACTAGATTAGGTGCACGTTTCAAGTTTATCGGTTCGCAGTAGCCTAGCCAGTTGTACGGACAATATTCACAGAAGCCGCGTCTCCCGTCTTTGTATATTTCAAATTAACTATGTTAGTCTCAACAACAAAATTGCTTGCCATTTCCTCGTAATCGCAAATATGTCGTTTCTAATTACAGTAAGTTAAAGGTTTAAAGGAGGTTTTTTGTTTATTTATTAACGATTTGTTTAATTTAACTATATCTTCATTTAACAACTCAAGTTCTATTTTTATTGTTTGGCGTTACACAGAAACTTAGAAAAGAAATAACCCTCACTAGATCAATTTTGATCAAGATGCTGCTACCACTAGTATTATTGTGGGCTAACCCTCCCCCAGAAAACAAAGTTCTATCTACGACCTTGGTCACTTTGAATTACATTATTACTATTCTTCTTTTTTATTGTGAAAATCCCAATCATAAATTCATGACTAATGTTATAAGTAGGGCATTGCCCTGATGTCCTCATCGCAACGGCCGCCATAGCTATTTGTAACTTCTAACTAGAGCTGCCAGATTTCGTACAAACAAATTCAGGACAAAACGAAAAAGCAAAGAAAATTTCCCCTCGGAATTCAAAACGGACACGGGTAGTCTCTCTTAGAATCCAAAAAGGATAGAAAGAAGTTCCTAATATGGGACAGTTCCGTATGTACGGGGGACGTCTGGTAATCCTAACGTTAGTATTATACAAAAATTTTCCTTGTCCTAAATTAAGTGTTATAGATCGAAACAAGTGAAAGTTTTCCTAATGTGGGTATATTCATTTTATTTTCTAAATTACCCATTAGACTTAGAAATTACTAGCTGCAATATGCAGTAATTCAAAAAAAATGTACACATTTACTAGGATAATAAAACTAGATAATTAAAATAACTGAATATTCTTGTTCGAGAAAATATCATAAAGATGGAAATCAAGTTAAGTTTCTACCTACTAAAACAGTTTATAATAATTTTCAAGGAGAGCAACAGCTAGTTAATTTATGTTTACAACTTATTGTACAGAGGGTAGTTAAAAAATTTATTGCCGTCAATTCTATTATTGCTTACTTAATTATGTGTCTTGGTAATCAACAAACCAGCATCTGTATTATATTATATGTACTTATAGCAGGTTTTTTTAAGTCAGATTCCTAAAAGCTTATTATTGCAAAAATAATTTCCTTGCGTGTTTTAACTATTTGTATAATGCTTCATTAGGCGTTCCTATACATATAATTATCTTTGTGATTACGTTATTAATCTTGAACTAAGGAAATATCGTGAGAGGTTCATAGTTTTAAGTGGTGAACTTTCCGTACTCACACAATTGTTTAACATATACATATGAGGTGAAGCAATGATATTATGAAATTTTTAATTAAGATCATAAGTTAAACTAATCCTTTGAAACCTAACTATTATATATTATTTAGCTAAACGCTTATATTTATAATAAAATCGCCCAATTTCATTAGATAAAGTAATAGACTACTTATCAACAGAAAATCTGAACCTGAAAACTTAAACGCTCAAGCGTATGGTTAATATATTGCCATTAAAATTATTGCATAGGACATTACATTAAAAAACAAATGAAGTGTCTAAATATGTTTTTTAAGATTATGCCAAAACACGTTGTTCTCTTTCTCATAACACTCATAGTACACTTGTTATACGGATTTATTCTAAATTAAGCTAACACACGATCTAGATATAGTCGTCGATCAGTATTGGAAAAAATTCTGAATGTTACTATTTCTAAAAGACTAATGGTAATGCTAATATTTCTAATAATACCCAAATTCCTAAATAGTTGGCAATGACTCATAGTATAGATTTCATCTTGTTTGTTGGCCGTTACTTAGCAAGTTGTACTTTGTAATAAATTTGCAATTTATTACCAGTACTAATGTGGCGCTACCAATGAACGATTTTGAACGTGTACTACGCGTCGCTACTAACAATTTCTAAAGTGAGTTTAGTTTTCCACAATAGAAAGGTAATTAGAGAATGTTTGCAGAATTTTACTTTTGAGTATTATAGAGAAAGAAGTCTTTAGACCTTCCTGCCATGATAATCTAGGTTTGGTATGGTTGCCAATTTGACCAATAAATTGAAAGTAATGAATTTTTATTTTTATTTGTGCTACTCTAGACAAAACGCAAAAACTGAACCTGAAAGAGATTTTGGCAGAAAATTACATCGTGCAAAAGGCAAAAAATTCTTACAGATGAGTCTCAGAGAATTCACTGAGATATTCACAGCATGATTGGTTTTTCTTCAATATCAACAGCGTTTCAACAGTCACAGATCTTGTTTCTGGAAACATTTGAATAAATTTTTAAATACGAACTGTGTCGCAAAGCCTCAGGTGTACCCAATTTAAGCAAATTTACTAAATATTGACATTTCTAGACCCAAGTTGAATGCTTCAAGAGTATTTTTCTTGAGGAAAGTTCAGAATTATTGCATTCTGCAGTCTGTATTCGATTCGTGTTCAGAAATTTCAGAAAGCTTTCAGTAGAAAAATTGTGAGCAAAAATGTCGTCCCCAAATAATATTACTTGAAGTATCTACAATTATCGCAACAACCTATAACTCCATTTTGTTTATTAACCTCAAGAACTTATTCGCACCTAATTTCAACAAAATCGGACCAATAGTTTTCGTACTACAGGGGAAATAGAAATAAAAATTCCACTTTAAAGATCCATCATTTTCCAAGCAATTTTGTTTACGGAGAATTGGGTTTAATCAGTCAATTTTGATCCCACGAATCTATCTTTAAATGCTGTTCTATTTGGTCACTCTGTATTCCACTTAATCGAAGTTTAAGTAAAAAGTAGTAACGGCTCCATCTATTGTGTATATACTTAGAAGAATTCGGGTTTTCTTCCTTTTACAGTAATTATGTGGTGAGAGGTCGAGTCACTGCACGTGTTTCCTTTAATTCCCTTGTTTTATTCAAGAGTCAAGAGGTATTTCTATTTCATTCAATGGGTGCATCGAATGGCTATTGAGTTTCTTTCTTTACAAGTCTATAGAAATCTTTTAGATTTTAAAAACTCGCTTGGTGAAACGTTTCTGTTGGAAAAATCGTTAGAACAAAGATTGAAGAATCTCCTCTGCTAGGTGGAATGCTTTTTTGAAATTTCAAGAAAAATATTTTGAGATGTTTGTAATTTTGTAAAACCCAAATAATGTTAATCTTTGATCCAGTATTAGAATTAATGATATTTCATGAACTACAAGATCTGTTCGGAAAGTACCCGACCTTGTGTTCTAATTCTGTACTTAAGTAAGCTATTGTCGAAAACAGGTATTCATTATGAGTGCATGTGCCGGATGGTACCGTCCTGCAAATCTTCAGTCAACAACAGTACGCTGTTGAGTAAAAGTCAAACCTAGTGCGCATCACATTTCACGATAACTGAACGCGTCGAACAGAGTATGCAGGCCATTCGTGTTCAGAAACCATTCATATGATAAGCAAAGTGTACGGCGATGAATTTATGAGTGACACGCAGATTAAAGAGTGGTTTAAACGATTTAAAGATGATCGTACATCAGCCTGCAACGACAAAAACTGGGAACGAGTGCAAGTTTTAATTAATCAAAATCGTCGTGTAATTGTACCAAGAAGTTTTGAAATGATTACGTGACACAGTGAAAAGTAAACGGCCAGATTTATGGAAAAGTGCCGACTGGGTGCTTCACCACAACAACGCACCTGCCCGTTCCTCGCACTTTATTCAGCAATTTCTTGTAAAACACGGCATTGTACAGTTCCGTACAGTCCCAATTTGACTCCCTGTGATTTCTGGCTGTTCTCCAAATTGAAAAAGCAGTTATTAACTATTCCGAAAGCTGAATACACGAAGTGTTTCCGAAAGTTAGAAAATCACTGAAAGGAGAGTACTTTGAAGGGAACATCATCGGCAATGACCAGAATTAGCTCTTTCTCTTGCTACAGCACAAGATCAAAAGCAAATATTTACTTCTGACGATCAAATGGCTTCTTTCAGAATGCCTCGCTATCTTTTCCTATTTTGTACTGCCATTGTTAATGGTGTATTGACGTAGATCCTTCTTGATGCTACCAGTTTATCTTTTAAAATTGCTTTTGTATCCCTTTCTCAACTATTCCTGAGAATATGTCCTATCCAGGCTAGTTTTTGAAATCTTACAATCGTCAGTAGCGGTTGCTTTGAAAGGGTTCGGATTTCTTCATTCATGCAAATTTTCTAATTGCCTTGTTGGTGTTAATAAGTCTCTAAAGGTGATCTCAGAAGTTTTATTCCTTAGGCTATGAAACGCCATTGGTCTTTCATCAAGTCTCGCAAGCATACAATACCACTGGTCTTATAATGGTTTACCTTGAATTTTTGTTGCCAAGAGTTTGAACTTGGAACATTTTTGTAGAGCTCCTGCTGCTTGGTTGCCACTCAATATTCTAGCCAATATTTCATGGCACTGAGATTTTTAGACTCCTTGACCGTTTGAAAGTTATGACTATCAACTGTTATTAGATTTATACATTGATTGATCTTATTCATTCGAATGACTGTAAGAAACTTGATTTTTCCAACATTAATTATATTATTAACCCGACTTTTCCGGCTGCCTTTTTGGGTTTTTTATACCGTTGGCTGTATCTTATTTTTGGATTCTGTACGCGACCCATTCCATCGCAAAATTAAATAAAAGAGAAAAAATTAAATCTCTTTGTCTTAAGCTGCTTTCGAATCTGAAAGACTCTGGCCTGAACTCTTCTCTTCAAGTTTTGCAAGTATGCTCTTGTTATATCTATCAGTGTTTTGGGAAATCTAAATTGTTTCATAAGTATCCACATATTCGTTCTTTCAACACTATCTGTTATAGTCCCATCGTTTTCCAAAATATTTCAACCCGTATTGATACTCGCCTAAGTTCCCTTCAGCGTATAATAATAGTCTCTTCAACGAAATATAAGAAAGTATTTTATAAGTCGCACATAAATAATAAGGATAAGTTTAAGTCCATACTTTTAAATTAATTTATCAGGTATTCAGAGTTTGGATTCTTTTTCAAAGCTCTTTTTGTCTTCCTGAGAAGGTTAGAAGTTCCTCGAAGTGCCCTTTCCTTCTCTGATTTATTTTTTCTTTCCTGTTTGTCTTTGATTTATTTACTTCTTTAGAATAAAGAGTTAGAAAGCTCTCTTCTGTGAAATTTACTTTTTGGTATACAAGGTGATTTATAACGACTGTAAAGAACTTCGACAGCTGAATGGGGAGATTGTTTTGGACAAAAAAGTCTAATAAACATTTGTCATGCGTCTTATCTTTTTTGCTTAAAGAGCTACAGTAACATGGTAGTGGACATTTTGAACACTTGTTACAAAATTATTTTGTATCACATTCATTATTCACTTTGTTTATTATTATTGAAACGTCTGTCTAATCTTCAATCAATAATTAAATTACACAGTAGATTCTCAAAACTTTCCATCGTTGTACTATCCAAAATTAAATTAGACCAAAGACATCAAAAACATTCAAGTCTCTATTTTCTTTAAGTCTTATGACTATTAAAATTTAGGGCATCCTGGTTTCACGAGTATCAGTAAAACGTTTTAACCTCAGGAATTATTGTTAATTGCCCTATTAAGATACGATTTACATAGAGTTCGTTAGAAATGTATCCATTCCTAAGGCAACCTACCAAACTAGTAACACTTAAATTTGTGCGTGCAATGACCATCTTAAATTCAGTTGTAGGAAAGTAGTGTTCAGTTGAAACTATTTACATCGATAAATAATTAATTTTGTTTTTACTTTATTTTCAGTTGTTTCGGATGTCAGTCAAATCGTGGGCTAGGTGATGAGTATTTTACAGATTACGCAGATTGACTTACTCATTCTTTTATTATGAAAACGTGCTGTTTTCTAACCACTCCGTGCATAAAAAAATAGTTAAAATCAGAATATTTATTTTTATAACATTCATATAATCGTCAAAGCATTAAAAACGCTATAGTAGTTTTTTACTAGCAGAATATTTGCAACAATTACACACCAATTGCATGATACACGCAGTTGAGAAAAATCTCAACTCTTGTTAGAATTTAACAAGACAGGAAATTGTTTGCAGTTGCAACGTCATTGAAATTCTAAATTACATTCTTAAATCTGTTTATAGAACTGTTGCAGAGTAACCTTTAGATAGTGATTTGGTCGTCCTTGCATTTCACAATAAACACTTAAGATCACATACCACATTATCATGTTGTACAGTTAAACGTGATTTTATTTTAGTGCTTTCCCATTCATAGTTTTTCCGAGTAAAATACATTATTAATAGACACGTGTAAGGAAAACGTTTAAAAAATTAAAAATTTACCCGCTGCCAATATTCCAACAATGACGGCTGCAGTAATTAAGGTTAAACACAGTCCCCAACACAAACATCTGTTCCGTTTCTTCGAATCCCTCTTGTCCTTCGTAACGTATAGCTTTTCGCCTCTGCAAGAAAACAATAACAGAAAATATTATTAGAGAGTAACTTATTTTTATTAATCTAAAACAAGGAAATAAAACTTTCAGCATGATTAAAAACAGTTTACTCCCAGGGTTAATGAGCGTAGCATTGTATGTAGTAATAATACATATATTTTTTAATACCAACACCCATTCATACCACCAAAACCATAAATCACCCTTGATATTACATTTTAAAGCTATCCCCTGATAACCATGATTTCAACACTATTATACGCTTAACTTTTATTATGCTAAGCTAATTTATTACGCATATTCAGTAAAACATTTACCGAATGGTTTTGGTTTTAAGTAGGTACTTTTTTACAAAGGTAGCTTGTAACCCACAGCAATGTAATAATAGCGTAAATGAAAAAAAAATACCCTGGACCATAATTCGATACAAAATGGTGGTGATATGAATAAATGTCGGTACCGTGTGTTCTCTAATGCAGTTAACCAGTCGGGGTATTCGAGAATTCCTCGTTCGGGAGTGGTAAGGGATAATCCGGTATCGTCTACTCCGGCAGAAGCTATTGTTTCTGCGAAAGTTACGCTGTTTCTTCCTTTACGAGTTGAACTGTTGGTGGGAAATTAACAAATTAATGACTAATTTATCTTGACTTGCAATTTCTCAATTTTTACACCAACGCTTATCCTTTAAGAAAAATTAAAGTTACTGCAAAAAAA